>JAHPZR010034430.1:5000-10000 GCA_019787425.1 Platygyra sinensis
CCCTAAAATCCGGTATCCGGAACCGGAAAAAAACGGAAAACCTGAATTCGGAATCCACTATTCAAAGAAAACAAGTTCTTCAAATAAGTGAAAAATTACTGTGTGAACTTTTGAATCCAAAAACAAGAGAACAAGTAAAAGTCCTCAAACAAAAATTCCCTGTCTGTTATAATTTGTGTAACCGTTATTTCTAGTAAGGGCTATGATTATGAGAATCTAAGGACCTGTTAACATGGAGGAAGGGTACCCTGGCTAACTGGGCTACCTGGCTAGAAAGGTAGACACACAGCCCGCCTTTACATGCAACTCACCTAACTGGGACAGTGAGTGGGTTGCTTGAGCTATCTTTTAAAAACAAACAAAAATGGCTGACCAAAAAAACTCTTTTTCATCTTATTTCAGCTTCTTGCACAGGTATGGGCCTGTTCTCTGCCTTAAACTCATCTATTACATTGATTTCTTCAGATTGACTGTCATTCTGTTTGGCAGATAACACTGGCTAATGGTAACTACGAAAATGTTCACCTTGCATTGCCATGTTTTCGCAGCTTATCTCACCTCAGTTGGTTGGGATCCCGGGGGGGGTACTTGACCAATGTTTGGGTACAGGGGTGCCGCCAAGGGGTTTGAATTCCTGACCCTGTTTAGGACAAAAATAGGCTAAAAAACCCTACCCTGTGTAGGACAACAACCTCCATTTCAAGACCCTGTTTAGGACAAGCGACAAAATTCACACTCGCTGGTTTTACAGGAATTTACACTGTTTAATAAGTCATTCAAACTGAAGAAAGCATGCTCGATGCGTCTAAAACCAAGTTGTTGCGCCTCTAGATCTACACTTGAACTAAACAAAAAGCCGTCAGGCGCTAAGCTCTCAATCAGCGTGGCAAAATGTCGTCATTGCATCTATAGAGGGGAGATTTTTTAATAGCAAATCAAAGAGGAATGATTTCTTCAATTTTTGTATAATGAATAAGAGGAACTTATTTTTGAGGTTAATTTTATTTTGATTAAAGCGCCAATAGAACTTTTACAGAGAAAAATATCCCTAGACAATATATATACTAGCGGGATCCCCCATGTCTGCGCGACACAGTGACATCTTTCTTTCGTCGCGTTATCCAAGACAAAGAAACTAGGCCTACCATATGTCGGTTTACTCAGTTGATATTGCGCAAATCAGGAAAAAAAATGCGTCGCTTTTCTGCCGCTCGATCGCATGCTCTATCAACTTCTCGCAGGCTCCAGGTCGCAGGCTAAGAAAAGAAAGAGACTGCTCACAGTCTGGGTTAAAGTCTCTCGGCTTGTAATAATATACCCTGTTTAGGACAGAAGCACGTCGAATTGTATACCCTGTTTAGGACAGCGAGGCCAAAAAACCATACCCTATCCAGCGGCACGTCCCCGTATAGCCCAAATAAGGGAGTACCCCCCCCGGGGTTGGGATAGCCCAGCACCAACCGTTTACATGGTAAAAAAAATGTCCTGCCTAGGGTAGGCGGGCTACCCTGTCTAGCGTTTAAACACTTCAGTGTGGTTTCTAAAGAAACGTATGAGAAGTTAGCCTTCCCAGGGTAGCTTGGTTAGCCAGGGCACCTTTCCCCCATGTAAACAGGCCCTAAATAAAGTGCATCGTAATATGATTCCAAGCACCCTGCAAGTGTCCAAAAGCAGCTTGCTGGCTATTGCCATGTTGTTTATAAATAAGTGACCTTCAATTTACAGGATGTATCAATTTGGCCTTTTTGTCTAGTAGATGCTGAAGAAGATAGAAATTGTCATCGAGAACAAGGTGGCTGTCAGCGGCAGCCTCCAGTACATTGACGGTCATTTCACCCGCTTTCGATGTCTAAAGGCTAACCTGGCTATAATAAATTTGTTTTTCCCAACAGATACAAGACACTATCAACACTATTTCCACTCTGATACTGTAACAAATTACCACTACACATCCTTGCCAGCCATCATTAAATCAGTTTTTAGAAATGTTGCACACTTTTTTCTGTCTGCTTCTCGCTTGTGAATAGATCCGACCCCTTGTTGCTAAAAGATGCTAAAAGACTGCCAGAAACTTACCACAATATAATGAGTTGCTATACTGCTATTCACCAGTCCTTTCAGACCAATTTGATGTACACAAGAACTGCACTCTCACCAGGGCAAGGTTGAGCAAAAGATGGGTAACTAAGCTTGTAAGCAGGTTTTTCTCTTTGGGCAGGGGGTGCAAGCAGCAAAGCTTTGATTTAAGTGGGGATTCAGGCCATTTTGCATCACTCTTCAGTAGCAGAAGCATCCATGAGTTTTGTTTTTTAGTTGATGTTTACCTGCACAGTCATGTGCAGACATTTTTTTCATCAATTCACCCTGGGTAATTACCCAAGAATGATATTAAAATATGTTTTATGCTGTGAACGAAGCCACGGTAAATAACTTTGTAGGGTTGTTTGTAATTTCTTGCCCAGGGTGGTCTTGTTTAGAGTTGCCACTCTGCATAATGTTATTGTTGCCACAGAATTAATTATTATCTTCTTGGGTTTCGCGAGTGTTGTTACCATGACAGAAAAGGTTGATGGTTGTTGGTGTGATGAACAGATGAACAAAAACATTCCATTATCATTATGTTTCTATTTTTTGTGTTGTATTAAAAGAAATATTCTCTGGGCATTTTTATGGCTTGGAAATTTGGCATGAGATTTTCTTGGGGGATAAATTTTGGTCCGGGAATTTTTTTGGGATTTTGTTTGAAGCCCTAGGGATTTTGGGTGTTTTGAGTTTTGCCCCCATTCAATTATCCCCCTCAACTTAAATCCAGAGTACTCCACCCCCCCCCCCTCCCCCCCCCCCCCCCAGTGTGATAGTGCACAATATTATTAAAAAGAGATGAGAAGATGCTTGTAGAGTAATTTTAATACCTGTTAAAATAACAATCTCATTCTCATTACCCATTTCCACAACATGAAGAAAAAGTAACTTTTTTACTGTTAGAAATTGATCTTTTGCAAATACCTGACACAGGAGTTTACCAAATGCCATGGCACATATGGCTCTTAATTGGGTAATTTTGGGCAACTATGTACTCATTTTATTTTAGCTTATTTTTGTTCATTTAGTTTCCAGCTGAGTACAAATAAAAATGTTGTTGTTGTACTCCTCCCACTAGCCCAAAAGATTCAAGTTGAATATGTGTTATTGAGTAACATCCGAAGAAATTGCTAGCATAAGAAAATAATCCGCGAAAATGTATTGCTTAGAGCATCATCTAAGGCACCAGCAGAGACAAGAAGTAGCACAATTGCAGGAAGTAGAAATACAAATCACATCAAATCAACGTATGAATCTCTGCCTAAAGGGACGTCTAATTATAAACAATGTTCCTACAAGGTCGTCACAAAGTCTTGAAGTAGGCAGCTCTATGTGTAGGCAGCTGATTTTGCCATATTTTGTTAAAGAATCAGCTACATGTGAATATGACCACAAAGTAGATGGTTAGTTTTTCGTTGCATTTAACAACCCTGTCACCAGTATATAACTTCACATAACAAGTTGAAAATGTCAACATTTGTAGGATGTCCACTTCTTGTTCACTTTTGGACTAGTGGGAGGAGTACAACAACAACATTTTTATTTGTACTCAGCTGGAAACTAAATGAACAAAAATAAGCTAAAATAAAATGAGTACATAGTTGCCCAAAATTACCCAATTAAGAGCCATATGTGCCATGGCATTTGGTAAAACTCCTGTGTCAGGTATTTGCAAAAGATCAATTTCTAACAGTAAAAAAGTTACTTTTTCTTCATGTTGTGGAAATGGGTAATGAGAATGAGATTGTTATTTTAACAGGTATTAAAATTACTCTACAAGCATCTTCTCATCTCTTTTTAATAATATTGTGCACTATCACACTGGGGGGGGGGGGAGGGGGGGGGGGTGGAGTACTCTGGATTTAAGTTGAGGGGGATAATTGAATGGGGGCAAAACTCAAAACACCCAAAATCCCTAGGGCTTCAAACAAAATCCCAAAAAAATTCCCGGACCAAAATTTATCCCCCATGAAATCTCATGCCAAATTTCCAAGCCATAAAAAATGCCCAGAGAATATTTCTTTTAATACAACACAAAAAATAGAAACATAATGATAATGGAATGTTTTTGTTTCATCTGTTCATCACACCAACAACCATCAACCTTTTCTGTCATGGTAACAACACTCGCGAAACCCAAGAAGATAATAATTATAATTCTGTGGCAACAATAACATTATGCAGAGTGGCAACTCTAAACAAGACCACCCTGGGCAAGAAATTACAAACAACCCTACAAAGTTATTTACCGTGGCTTCATTCACAGCATAAAACATATTTTAATATCATTCTTGGGTAATTACCCAGGGTGAATTGATGAAAAAAAATGTCTGCACATGACTGTGCAGGTAAACATCAACTAAAAAACAAAACTCATGGATGCTTCTGCTACTGAAGAGTGATGCAAAATGGCCTGAATCCCCACTTAAATCAATTAGCTTTGCTGCTTGCACCCCTGCCCAAAGAGAAAAACCTGCTTACAAGCTTAGTTACCCATCTTTTGCTCAACCTTGCCCTGGTGAGAGTGCAGTTCTTGTGTACATCAAATTGGTCTGAAAGGACTGGTGAATAGCAGTATAGCAACTCATTATATTGTGGTAAGTTTCTGGCAGTCTTTTAGCATCTTTTAGCAACAAGGGGTCGGATCTATTCACAAGCGAGAAGCAGACAGAAAAAAGTGTGCAACATTTCTAAAAACTGATTTAATGATGGCTGGCAAGGATGTGTAGTGGTAATTTGTTACAGTATCAGAGTGGAAATAGTGTTGATAGTGTCTTGTATCTGTTGGGAAAAACAAATTTATTATAGCCAGGTTAGCCTTAGACATCGAAAGCGGGTGAAATGACCGTCAATGTACTGGAGGCTGCCGCTGACAGCCACCTTGTTCTCGATGACAATTTCTATCTTCTTCAGCATCT
>JAHPZR010034431.1:2500-12500 GCA_019787425.1 Platygyra sinensis
AAACGCAAAGCTCATCTCGTTCAAAAACTATCCACCATTACACTGAAACAGCCCGATGTATATTATGTAACTGTCACAATCCCCTCCAAACCGGACTAATAATCCCAAACCGGCAACATACACGTCAGTCTTTATTATTCAATCACCAAAGTCCCTGCACTTAATACAATCATAGAACTCCCAAGACTTCATTTACCTCACTTAAGTTATCTTGAACAGGAAATTTTCTTTTTCTTCTACTACAATTCGTCGTGCTGGCTATTAATGTGATAAAGCGAAAACCCTGATAAAATTGACGAGAAAAGATTAAGTTTCATTTATAACGTATCTTCTCATCCCAGTAGCAAACAAGAACCATTATAAATGTAAAATCGTCACAGAATAATTTCTTTTTGCTCTGTTGACGAAATTAATCGTTGTCTCCTCGCTTTTCTCGTTGAAACTTATCATTGAAACTGATTAATGGATGCTGAAATTAGCGACTCGCTCTCGACTCTGCAGCAATATTTAGGTTTCACTACAACACGCAAACGATTCTAACCTGGTCACAACCTCTTCACATTCCCTCTACTGTATTTCGCCCCCTTAAATACAATTGTTCCTATCATAGAAACCACATCAACATTAGTAGTAGAGCGGCTAACACTCATTTAATTCAAAACCTTACATAATGGGAAAAGCTCACCCTTCATCGCATGCTCGCAGTTATACATGATCCCAAACACTATGTTTCTTTGACTGATTATCCAGTTGCTAATGACTATCAAACCCGCCCACAAAATCCTCAGCCTTACCCACAGAAAATGTCGAGGTAAACCCAATATATGAATACTTTCTCCTCTTTTACAGAAGAATAAATATGGCCGTTCTCAACTGTTTCGGGATCAATCTTCTCACATACCATTTACCTTTACAACAAGAAATTTGATTGGTGTTTAATAGTACATCCAATCTGATTGATGTGACATACATCTCTCACTGATCCACTGAACCACTGATCCACTCACTGAACCACCCGTCCATAACATACCCGACGCGCCGACTAAGCGGTATTTTTTTACAAAAAAATAACTCAAAAATGTAGCGAATAAGGAACTGATCAATCTGACAAGTTTACAAGCCTTTTTTCATGAAAAACAGCCCAAAGAAGCAGTTTCTTAAAAGTCATGTTTTCTATTTAGTAAATGAAGTCTCCTGAAAGCACGTACACTTTTAAGCTGCTATCTTTATAAGTGCTTGGGTAAATTTACATGTTAGCTATTTATGATATATGCAAGTCTTGTATTTAATAGAATGTAATTCCAAGCGCAGGAATGTAAGCAACAAAAGCGTGTTGTAAAGGT
Source organism: Platygyra sinensis (assembly GCA_019787425.1). Taxonomy (NCBI): domain Eukaryota; kingdom Metazoa; phylum Cnidaria; class Anthozoa; order Scleractinia; family Merulinidae; genus Platygyra; species Platygyra sinensis. The sequence goes on from JAHPZR010034431.1 coordinate 3,844, forward strand.
ACTCACAGCTTGTCAAAAGCGTCGTAGTTTAGAAATTGCCATTTTGGTTTACTGATCTCTAAAGTTTACGAGCCTGGGTGAATGGGTCTGAATGGTAGGTGCAGTTGAGGCTAAATCCTCATAACCGAGCATGCAAGTGCAGGGCCAATATCTCTCATAATAAATCCTTTATTGATCAGGCTCGTTCTCTCCTTGCGTGTTTACAGACCTCGTCCCCGTCTCGGTTCATGAACACCCAAACATTGAACCAGAAAAATACCCACCAATCTACTCAAAAACCACTTGATTATAATAATGATCACGCGGCCAGTTAACTGGTTTTAAACAAGTTTTCAGGCTTATTTCCTAGAAAGCAGACCGTGGGTACTCTACAGGGTTTTATAAACGGAGACTCCGCCTTGAGGTCTAACACCTTACTCTTTTGTCTACCATTTCCTCAGAAAAGGTATCCCTTTTTCCATACTTTCAATGACTGAGCCGTTTTATGAAATAGTGGCCGAAAAAGAAATTCTTCTTGATATTTTATATTGATATTTTATTGTACTGCCTAATAAAGGAGATGATGCAGCCATAAGGTGCGTCCCTTCGAAATATAAAGGTCATAAAGCCAGTGTAGAAAGTACCCTTGAAAGGAAAGATAGAAATAGAAATGGGGGTGGTGTGGCCCTATATATTAGGGACTCAATAAATTATAAGCGTCTCATTGACCTCCCGGATGATAATATAGAACTGATCCGGTATCCAAGTGTCAAAGCCGAAAGCAAAACCATTTATTTGTGCACTTGGTATAGGCCTCCAGGGTCCACCACTGAACTAATGAACAGATTTGAAGATGTATTGCAAAAATTGGACTCATATCATATGGAGGTTGACTTTATCGGTACTTGAATTGTAATGTTGGTGCAACATCACCAGATTGCAGCACTCAAAAACTACTAGATATCTGTGATAGTTACCAGTATAGGCAATTAATTGATCAGCCAACACGTATAACACAGCTCACATCATCTATTATTGATTTGTTTTTAACTAATCATCCGTGGAATTTTTCGGACTCCGGAGTCACCGATATCGGAATCAGTGATATCACTGTCTGGTGTATGCAATAAGAAAGATTTGTATCCCCAAATCAAATCCAAAGACTGTAACGAGCAGATGCTTTAAAAATTTTATTCCAGATAGTTTTCGAACTGATTTATAGCTCATTCCAGTCATGATTTATAGTCTTTTATTTGAAGCTTACAAATTGGTTTATTTTTATTTTTCTTTTTTTTTCTTCCTGCACAACTGGCCTCGACTAGCTTACGCTATATGCGAGTTGTGCATGTTCTCAGTTTTAAGTGCTAATTATTAATAAAGTTTATTTGTTGTTTGTTAATGTTGTTGTTGTCTATGGTCCCATGGCATCTGATTGAACAGGAGCATAATCCTGAAATTGCTTGGGATATATGGCAACTTATGTTCCTAGATATTGCTGATAGCCATGCACCACTAAAGAAGAAAAGAGTGAAAGGAACCTCTTCCCCCTGGATTACTCCAGAGCTAAAAAGGCTAATGTTTCAGAGAGACAAACTCAAAAAATTAGCCTCAAGGTTCCCAACAGATGGCAATTGGACTTCTTACAAACATATGAAGAATCCTGAAGGTTAATTATGAAATTAAGAATGCTAAAATGCCTTCTTCAAAGATAACAGCAGAAACATAAAGAATACTTGGAAAGGAATTAATAGATCAATTGGAACTGAACCTAAATTTAATAAGATAACTCAGCTGGACACTAGGGATACTGTAAATACTGACCCCATCGAAATCAGTAATATACTCAACACACATTTCTCCAAAATAGGACCTTCCTTAGCCTCTGAAATTAAAGATACATCCAGTAATTTTACTGATTTTATTATCCCCGCAGAACACATTTTTAATTTGGCAAAAGTATCATGCCAGGAGGTCTTCAATTTAATTCAGAAAATACCAAGTAATAAAGCCAGCGCGTCTCCTGAAAGAAGCGTCTCCTATAGTTACTCGCAGTCTAACTTTCATAATAAACCAGTCAGTTACCACTGGAATATTTCCAAATGCTTGGAAACGAGCTAAAGTTACGCCAATATTAAAGAAGACCTCAGGACTGATCCTAACAACTACAGACCTATCTCAGTTCTGCCTGTAGTAAGTAAATTAATTGAAAGAGTTGTTTTTAATCAATTATATGAATATTTAAATAATAATAACTTGTTAACTGAATCACAATCTGGCTTCAGACCTATGTTTTCCACTGAAACAGCTTTACGTGAGGCTACGAATGAATGGCTATGGAATATTGACAACAGTCTCTTAAATGGTGTGATATTCCTGGATTTGAAAAAAGCTTTTGATACCATGGATCATGCTATCCTTTTGGGAAAGCTTAAACTCTATGGGGTCAGTTCTCAATCTCTTAACTGGTTCCAGTCCTATCTATCTGATCGAAAGCAACAAACGTTTATTGATGGAGTTCGATCTGATTTCTGTAATATAACATGTGGTATTCCACAGGGGTCTATTTTACGCCCTCTCTTATTCACTATTTATATTAATGATCTCCCTTCATGTAATTTGTTTTCAAAACCCAGAATGTATGCAGATGATACTATCCTTACCACATCTGCAGAAGACCCATGTGTTCTTGAACATAAAATGAATTATGATATGAATTTAATCCAGTCATGGCTGTCAGCAAACAAATTAACTTTAAATGTTAAGAAGACTAAATACATGCTTATAGGGAGCCAATTTACAGCGCTGATTATATTACGTGAACACCTAAAATATGTCTGGAATGTTTATGTGTGTTGTAACCAATCACATGCGAGATCTTCACACCACAGAAACCACCAGCAACGAACCGTTTCCTATCGGCCACGTGGAACAAGATTCCCTCAGAGATTTTCTAATACACCTTGACCCATTGTAACTCTTATTATTCATAATGTAAGTTTTTTGTATTTTTAGCATTATAGTCAATAGTTCCTTAGAGTACTTTAGTCTAGTTTTAATTAAACACGATTCCTAGGTACACCATGTAAAATGATACGATTTCGTGTATAAATAGAGATTGATGATGATGATGATGATCCAGCCCTATACCTGTATAATGTCCTTCAAGTTAAAAGACAACTAGCCTAAATATTAAATGAAAATAGGCATGTTTTCATTTTCATTATTGCCCCCGCAGGCCAAAACCCGAGGAGGCATCATTGTGGTCCCGTGCGTAAATAGAAGAAGTACTTACAGTATGGATATACAGTCGACAGTCCGGGATCGTTATCAGATTTGATAACCATGTGACGTCATATAATGGCGGCCATCTCAAAAATCGGGAATTTTCGTACTCACTTCGCTTTGCTCGTTATTTGTGCGATTATGCTCGGGTGATTTACCCATAACTCTATTCGATAAGTACCAAGAAAGGAAGAGCCTCGCGTGTTTTGAATATGGCGGCTGAAAACCAGCGTAAACGATGTAAAATACTACTCGTAAAGTGAAACAGCGCTTGCAATTTTGCATACAGATCAGGTATGTTTTTCATTTTGTCATTAGATTTAAGTTGCTTGCAGATTTTTGCGACAATCACAAAAAATATGTCGTTAATCTTCACGCTATATACTTGGGATTTAATCTGTTTTTAGTGTTGTGCACGATCTGTGAAAAAAGTGCACGGGGTTGTTTTGATTTGCGATATGCTGTTCGTAACGGCGGCCATATCTACATCTGTAATTGATGTGTTCCTAGGTATTGAGATGGCGGATACTGGTACCCATAGAATCAAAACAGCAAATTTATGTCGATTTTGTAGCTTTTTGTGGCAAGACTGCGTCTTCAAAAAAGACTTCTGCAAGACCTAAAGAAAAATTCAAGCTTGAATTCGAACGACATGATATCGACATTGAAGAGGACAGCGATTTTATTCATCCCCGCCTAATGTTTGCCTGACGTACGTGAGGTATTTTTATCGCCTGAGACGGTCAATCGGCAAATGCATTAAAAGGTAAGTTGCCTATATTTTTGAGTCCAAGATTCAATGTCCACACATTCGTGGTCCTGAAATATTTTCAAGAAATGCCGGCCAAACTAGGTCAGTTTTCTGGCACACCAGTCATTAATATAAAATAGTGAATAAGAGAGGGCTGTAAAATAGAGATGACACCCCTGTGGACACGATAGCCGTCTATGAGTGTCACGCGCAGGAGATAGGAAATTCAGATCACACACACACAGATGTGATTCTAAACGCTGTGATCTGTTGCTTTCGATCGATAGATAGGAATGGGAACCAGTTTAAGAGACACGAGCTTGACGCATACTGCCATAGGACTAGTGTTAACAGCTTTCCCAAAAGGATTAGCATGATCCATGGTATCAAAAGCTTTTCATAATACAGGACATATGACACTCATTTAAGAGACCTGTTGTCACTATTCCCGTGATAGCCATTCATTTCGTTAGCCTCACGTAAAGCTGTTTCAGTGGAAAACATATGTAGAAGCCAGATGTGATTCAGTGAACAAGATTATTATTATTTAAATATTCTATAATGATTAAAAAAACCTCTCTTCAAAGTTAATTTACTTACTACAGGACGAAACTGAGATAGGTCTGTAGTTGTTAGGATCAGGCCTTCCTGACTGAGGTCTTCTTTAAATATTGGCGGAACTTTAGCCGTTCCAAAGCATTCATTTGGACAAATTTCAGTGGTAACTGATGGTTTATTATGAAAGTTAGACTGCGAGAATATAGGAGACGCTTCTTTCAGGAGACGCGTTGTTATTACTGGTACTGAGCGAATAGAGTATGGGTAAAATTACCCGAGCATAATCGCACAAATAACGAGCAAGCGGAAGTGAATACGAAAAATGGCCGCCATTATATGACGTCACATGGTTATCAAATCTGATAACGATCCCGGACTGTCGACTGTATATCCATACTGTAAGTACTTCTTCTATTTACGCACGGACCACAATGATGCCTCCTCGGGTTTTTGGCCTGCGGGGGCAATAATGAAAATGAAAACATGCCTATTTTCATTTAATATTTAGGCTAGTTGTCTTTTAACTTGAAGGACATTATACAGGTATAGGGCTGGATCATCATCATCATCATCAATCTCTATTTATACACGAAATCGTATCATTTTACATGGTGTACCTAGGAATCGTGTTTAATTAAAACTAGACTAAAGTACTCTAAGGAACTATTGACTATAATGCTAAAAATACAAAAACTTACATTATGAATAATAAGAGTTACAATGGGTCAAGGTGTATTAAGAAAAATCTTTCCCATGAAATGAAGTTTTAAAAACATTTAAACTAGTAGTTTCTAATCTCTGAGGGAATCTTGTTCCACGTGGCCGATAGGAAACGGTTCGTTGCTGGTGGTTTCTGTGGTGTGAAGATCTCGCATGTGATTGGTTACAACACAATAAACATTCCAGACATATTTTAGGTGTTCACGGTAATATAATCAGCGCTGTAAATTGGCTCCCTATAAGCATGTATTTAGTCTTCTTAACATTTAAAGTTAATTTGTTTGCTGACAGCCATGACTGGATTAAATTCATATCATAATTCATTTTATGTTCAAGAACACATGGGTCTTCTGCAGATGTGGTAAGGATAGTATCATCTGCATACATTCTGGGTTTTGAAAACAAATTACATGAAGGGAGATCATTAATATAAATAGTGAATAAGAGAGGGCGTAAAATAGACCCCTGTGGAATACCACATGTTATATTACAGAAATCAGATCGAACTCCATCAATAAACGTTTGTTGCTTTCGATCAGATAGATAGGACTGGAACCAGTTAAGAGATTGAGAACTGACCCCATAGAGTTTAAGCTTTCCAAAAGGATAGCATGATCCATGGTATCAAAAGCTTTTTTCAAATCCAGGAATATCACACCATTTAAGAGACTGTTGTCAATATTCCATAGCCATTCATTCGTAGCCTCACGTAAAGCTGTTTCAGTGGAAAACATAGGTCTGAAGCCAGATTGTGATTCAGTTAACAAGTTATTATTATTTAAATATTCATATAATTGATTAAAAACAACTCTTTCAATTAATTTACTTACTACAGGCAGAACTGAGATAGGTCTGTAGTTGTTAGGATCAGTCCCTGAGGTCTTCTTTAATATTGGCGTAACTTTAGCTCGTTTCCAAGCATTTGGAAAATATTCCAGTGGTAACTGACTGGTTTATTATGAAAGTTAGACTGCGAGTAACTATAGGAGACGCTTCTTTCAGGAGACGCGCTGGCTTTATTACTTGGTATTTTCTGAATTAAATTGAAGACCTCCTGGCATGATACTTTTGCCAATTAAAAATGTGTTCTGCGGGATAATAAAATCAGTAAAATTACTGGATGTATCTTTAATTTCAGAGGCTAAGGAAGGTCCTATTTTGGAGAAATGTGTGTTGAGTATATTACTGATTTCGATGGGGTCAGTATTTACAGTATCCCTAGTGTCCAGCTGAGTTATCTTATTAAATTTAGGTTCAGTTCCAATTGATCTATTAATTCCTTTCCAAGTATTCTTTATGTTTCTGCTGTTATCTTTGAAGAAGGCATTTTAGCATTCTTAATTTCATAATTAACCTTCAGGATTCTTCATATGTTTGTAAGAAGTCCAATTGCCATCTGTTGGGAACCTTGAGGCTAATTTTTTGAGTTTGTCTCTCTGAAACATTAGCCTTTTTAGCTCTGGAGTAATCCAGGGGGAAGAGGTTCCTTTCACTCTTTTCTTCTTTAGTGGTGCATGGCTATCAGCAATATCTAGGAACATAAGTTGCCATATATCCCAAGCAATTTCAGGATTATGCTCCTGTTCAATCAGATGCCATGGGACCATAGACAACAACAACATTAACAAACAACAAATAAACTTTATTAATAATTAGCACTTAAAACTGAGAACATGCACAACTCGCATATAGCGTAAGCTAGTCGAGGCCAGTTGTGCAGGAAGAAAAAAAAAGAAAAATAAAAATAAACCAATTTGTAAGCTTCAAATAAAAGACTATAAATCATGACTGGAATGAGCTATAAATCAGTTCGAAAACTATCTGGAATAAAATTTTTAAAGCATCTGCTCGTTACAGTCTTTGGATTTGATTTGGGGATACAAATCTTTCTTATTGCATACACCAGACAGTGATATCACTGATTCCGATATCGGTGACTCCGGAGTCCGAAAAATTCCACGGATGATTAGTTAAAAACAAATCAATAATAGATGATGTGAGCTGTGTTATACGTGTTGGCTGATCAATTAATTGCCTATACTGGTAACTATCACAGATATCTAGTAGTTTTTGAGTGCTGCAATCTGGTGATGTTGCACCAACATTACAATTCAAGTACCGATAAAGTCAACCTCCATATGATATGAGTCCAATTTTTGCAATACATCTTCAAATCTGTTCATTAGTTCAGTGGTGGACCCTGGAGGCCTATACCAAGTGCACAAATAAATGGTTTTGCTTTCGGCTTTGACACTTGGATACCGGATCAGTTCTATATTATCATCCGGGAGGTCAATGAGACGCTTATAATTTATTGAGTCCCTAATATATAGGGCCACACCACCCCCATTTCTATTTCTATCTTTCCTTTCAAGGGTACTTTCTACACTGGCTTTATGACCTTTATATTTCGAAGGGACGCACCTTATGGCTGCATCATCTCCTTTATTAGGCAGTACAATAAAATATCAATATAAAATATCAAGAAGAATTTCTTTTTCGGCCACTATTTCATAAAACGGCTCAGTCATTGAAAGTATGGAAAAAGGGATACCTTTTCTGAGGAAATGGTAGACAAAAGAGTAAGGTGTTAGACCTCAAGGCGGAGTCTCCGTTTATAAAACCCTGTAGAGTACCCACGGTCTGCTTTCTAGGAAATAAGCCTGAAAACTTGTTTAAAACCAGTTAACTGGCCGCGTGATCATTATTATAATCAAGTGGTTTTTGAGTAGATTGGTGGGTATTTTTCTGGTTCAATGTTTGGGTGTTCATGAACCGAGACGGGGACGAGGTCTGTAAACACGCAAGGAGAGAACGAGCCTGATCAATAAAGGATTTATTATGAGAGATATTGGCCCTGCACTTGCATGCTCGGTTATGAGGATTTAGCCTCAACTGCACCTACCATTCAGACCCATTCACCCAGGCTCGTAAACTTTAGAGATCAGTAAACCAAAATGGCAATTTCTAAACTACGACGCTTTTGACAAGCTGTGAGTACCTTTACAACACGCTTTTGTTGCTTACATTCCTGCGCTTGGAATTACATTCTATTAAATACAAGACTTGCATATATCATAAATAGCTAACATGTAAATTTACCCAAGCACTTATAAAGATAGCAGCTTAAAAGTGTACGTGCTTTCAGGAGACTTCATTTACTAAATAGAAAACATGACTTTTAAGAAACTGCTTCTTTGGGCTGTTTTTCATGAAAAAAGGCTTGTAAACTTGTCAGATTGATCAGTTCCTTATTCGCTACATTTTTGAGTTATTTTTTTGTAAAAAAATACCGCTTAGTCGGCGCGTCGGGTATGTTATGGACGGGTGGTTCAGTGAGTGGATCAGTGGTTCAGTGGATCAGTGA
>JAHPZR010034433.1:0-10379 GCA_019787425.1 Platygyra sinensis
CCAGGCCTTAATGTACCTGAGCTCTGTAGAGTTTGATTTTCCAAGACAACATCTTTTAGGGAGACACTTTCAGGAATCACCAGCAACTTCCCCTTGTCACCTGAAAATATATCTATGGAACTCTCCAGCTCGGATTCCAGTCTCCTACGAATGTGCTTCCTTGTAGATTCAGTCATGCGTTCAACTCCACCAGATAACGTGAACGATTCCAGTTTTGAGGTCAAAGAGGTCATTGGTATGACTTTCTTGCTGGGAATAACGTCAGTTCTGATGTACTCCAAAAGGTTTCTGTAAGCTTCTTTTTCTATTGCTTGATACAATTCGCTCCCATCTTTCTCATTCTCCCTGTTACTCTCGTCTTTGTACACAGGTATTTTTGTGCCATCTCTTGTATAATTCTTATAACATGAAACGTGATAGTGGGCCTCTGCGGCAACTATATCCCTGCTTGTTACCGCTAGAATTTTTTCATCTCCCTTTTGTATTGCACACTTGCGTAGTGTCTGGTCTGCCCTTAATTGGACAGCTTGTGTAAGCTTTCCTCGCGACTTGGATCCCTTTTGGAATTTGTCCTTGCTACAAAATATACAGGTTGGATCGTAAACCCTTGCTTCTGATGATGATCTCCCGCGTGGCTTTATAGATGTAAAGTCAGTACTGCAAAGCTCGTCTGTAAAGCTTTCATCTGCTTTACGTTTTAAAGTCTTCAGATCTCTTTTCATGGTAAACAGACTTCTACATCTTCGGTGGTAAAATATGTTTGGAACTTCATTGCCTTCAAGCAGTTTGGCAATTTCAAGAATAGGGAAATGGTTTCTCTCTTTGGCTGCTTCAAGTAAAGTTAGCCAGGAGTCATAGCTTTGAGGACTGACTAAATGGTCATCACCTTCATTAGATACTGTTTTATAGTGGATGATACACTGGTCATTCGAAGATTCCTTGCCCTTGCTCTCCATTCTATAGAAAGGAATTTTTTTTCTAATTGACTTGTGTACTATATGTTACTCATCACTGTCATCAACAACAGTGCCTTTCACAGCAAAAATATAATTTAACTTTGCCTTTGATTCAAACTAAATTATAATTTTGTATTCTATGTACACTCAAAAGCTGGCTTAGCAAAAGAACTCTGTTCTTCCACAATTAAAACCAAAAAACAATTTTAGTATATTCTAAAACTGGGATGGGATAATTCTGGAAAAACCTGCCTTCTATCTTAACAAAGATATCCAGTTTGTATATAAGGAATCCAGGTAGTATTTTAGACAAAATGAGTAATTTACAAAGACCCAAGTCATGGCAATCGATCTCTTTTTACGTATAAGCTTACTATTAAGAAAGCAGACTACAGCCGGTGGCACAAAGTTTCAAGAGCCAACATTCAACGTACTACTTTTGCCGAGTGTTTACTGAAGTTACTGAGTTAAAAAAGTACTTGGAAAGCAAAGTCTCATTCTCACCAACCTTTACTTGAGAAGATCGCTGCTATTCCATAAATGTCTACTACATTTTCGACAATATATTTCCAAACTTCAATCCAGAAGTTCCTAAAGCAATCAACAATTCAGGTTGAAAGCGTTTGATGTAAAATCTACTATTTAAAGGCTCCAGAAAACACAAACGACTTACCTGAAGTTTAACCATCCGCCATCTTGAAATCAGACCTCTGGGGAACTGGGGCAGGGTTTTCTAAACCCAGTCCCCAAGATTGCATAAAAATGACAACAATTTGTTCTCGTCTCATACCTTTTACTTTAATAGTCTAAGTAGTTCATTGCTGAGACGAAATCAGTAGTATTTCCCAGTAACATCAGAATTAGTATTTATGTTAATTAAGTGCCTATCATAGACCAACAAGTTAAAGAGGGCTTAATTATTAAGAAGCTACCACTGGAGCAGTGCTATCACACATTTTTCAACTCTGTGGACATGTACCTTACCAAAAATGACTATGAGAATTATTCCCCTCAGATGGTACCGGTAACCCAAATTTTGGGTTCTGGCTCATGGACTAAAAGGCAGGATTGTATGTGATAACACGCGGAACGCAACTGGGTTGGTTTGTGGCAGTCTGACTGTGTTTAAGTGTTTCATTACATGTGGTCATGTGAACTTGTTGGATTTCCTTTTTAAGAAAATAGAAGTCGCATCTACGATCTTTAACATTCGTTTTTGATTTTCATTTTTGTAAATTTGATTTTGGTTTTCTTGTAGTGTTCTTGATATGTATGTTTTAGTAAGTTCATCATGTGAAATGATGTTTCCCTGAGAAGTGATATCCTGCCTCGAGGAAAATGTTGATCATCATTGTCAAAAAATAGAATCATCCTCAAGAGGTTTTTCAGACGCTATTTACAATAACATAAATGCTAAACTATTTAAATTATAAATAATAAACGTAAGAATAAGAACCAAAACGTAAAAAACTTATGAAAGAAATTGCTGTGAAATTTGCCCTTTATAGCTTGCTTGAAAGACGGCAGAATTCGCCTCGGTAATCGACCCACTCCAGTTACTGCGCTCAATTGAAGAAGCCCCTTGTTATAATGATTTTCATAGGAAAGTCGTTTCTTAGCAGCACTCTACTAAGTCTGGGAATGCCGCTCGTGCGCCACTGAAAACCAGTCTTTGTGACGCATAATAACTAAAAAGACCGGAGTACTATTTGTCAAACATTCAACTTGTTGAAACAGACTGGATATTGTCACTTGCTGTTAGCCTACACCTGAAAGGGAGCGTCCGGTTTGCTGAGTTCAAATAGACCTGGTAGGTTTTGTTCTCATTGAAGCTTTTCAATCAGTAATCTAGAATTTTCTAGTCTGTTATAATTGAATTATCCGGTTCTAAAATAAAAGATGTGGTTAGCTTCCACAGGAATTTCAGAGAGTTTTCCTTAGTCAAGCATTAGAGTTTCCTTTTTTTTTGATAGAAAGGGATTTATTTTAGAACATGGCTGAATCATCAGGAAGCCTAGTTGCTTCTAAAGAAAGCAAAAGGGTTTGCTTGCTAAATGTTAATGTTAAAGAGATCAGTTTCATATTCATATAATCTCTATATTTCACCCTGCCGAATACTTCTGTCACTGTTCGCAAAGGACATTCCTGCTTTTTGCTTCCATGCTTTCAAAGGTGAAAGTTTCCAACATAAAGACCTCCTGTTAACAGAAAAGTATTGATTCAGGTGCTGCTGAAAATTTGATGAAAACTCGCTATGTGTTCTAGTTAAAGGCACAGTTACTCAGTTGATATAGTGTGCTCGTTTTAGCAAAGAAAAAGCACGCAGTTTAGCAAATTGCCCAGTTAAAAATAATATCTGTCATTTTAGACTGATGGTTGTACAATATTATTTCGTGGATTTGATTTCCTTGAGCCTTTCCTTGTTCCCGGTAAAAAATACTAAAGCAAAGTCAGCTAGTTAAATATGCATCAATTAGAGTAAAATTGCCACTTCTTCAGGGCGTTGCTCTAACTTGAGAAGAATACAGTATTTTGACCCCTTTTTTTTGGCCACAGTCATTTACTTATCAAGCCCATCATTTGTGTCTAGTTAAGGCAAATCGAATTTTTGAGCTTTGTGAGGTTTTGATTGGTTTTCTCATTGACTCACTCTATGGGCCTATTCATATGAACCAGGTCAACCAGGATGGGTTGGATTCCGACATCTCGCTTCACCACTCTTTTCGTTGTAAAAATTTCAATGTGTTCATATCAAAGGCCGGACTGTCCCGGTTACCGAGATCTCGGTTTTTGTGACGGAAATATCGGTAACCGGGATAAAGATTTTATCACATGAGCGCTCCAGCCCGGTAACCGAGACGACATTTTTTTTTACACAAGAATAGCTTCGCTTTCGCAACACAGTCCCCAAAAAGCCATGCTTTGGTTTTGTTTGTATTTCCACTTTTGGAAAATGCGAATTAGCTTGATCAGTAAAGTTACAATAGTAAAACAATCTGACAGTCGCAAACAAAATAAGTTTATGTTCCACCATTTTAATTGTGTTTTCTCTATTCGTCCCGATCGACCCAGCTGAAATTTGCCTTATGAACACACTACACATTCAAATCCAATCAAATCACTTTAATAGAATTAATTGTGGAAGAACAGAGTTCTTTTGGCTAAGCCAGCTTTTGAGTGTACATAGAATACAAAATTATAATTTAGTTTGAATCAAAGGCAAAGTTAAATTATATTTTTGCTGTGAAAGGCACTGTTGTTGATGACAGTGATGAGTAACATATAGTACACAAGTCAATTAGAAAAAAAATTCCTTTCTATAGAATGGAGAGCAAGGGCAAGGAATCTTCGAATGACCAGTGTATCATCCACTATAAAACAGTATCTAATGAAGGTGATGACCATTTAGTCAGTCCTCAAAGCTATGACTCCTGGCTAACTTTACTTGAAGCAGCCAAAGAGAGAAACCATTTCCCTATTCTTGAAATTGCCAAACTGCTTGAAGGCAATGAAGTTCCAAACATATTTTACCACCGAAGATGTAGAAGTCTGTTTACCATGAAAAGAGATCTGAAGACTTTAAAACGTAAAGCAGATGAAAGCTTTACAGACGAGCTTTGCAGTACTGACTTTACATCTATAAAGCCACGCGGGAGATCATCATCAGAAGCAAGGGTTTACGATCCAACCTGTATATTTTGTAGCAAGGACAAATTCCAAAAGGGATCCAAGTCGCGAGGAAAGCTTACACAAGCTGTCCAATTAAGGGCAGACCAGACACTACGCAAGTGTGCAATACAAAAGGGAGATGAAAAAATTCTAGCGGTAACAAGCAGGGATATAGTTGCCGCAGAGGCCCACTATCACGTTTCATGTTATAAGAATTATACAAGAGATGGCACAAAAATACCTGTGTACAAAGACGAGAGTAACAGGGAGAATGAGAAAGATGGGAGCGAATTGTATCAAGCAATAGAAAAAGAAGCTTACAGAAACCTTTTGGAGTACATCAGAACTGACGTTATTCCCAGCAAGAAAGTCATACCAATGACCTCTTTGACCTCAAAACTGGAATCGTTCACGTTATCTGGTGGAGTTGAACGCATGACTGAATCTACAAGGAAGCACATTCGTAGGAGACTGGAATCCGAGCTGGAGAGTTCCATAGATATATTTTCAGGTGACAAGGGGAAGTTGCTGGTGATTCCTGAAAGTGTCTCCCTAAAAGATGTTGTCTTGGAAAATCAAACTCTACAGAGCTCAGGTACATTAAGGCCTGGGTGAAAAGAGACGTGCCTACCCCCAGCAGGGGAGAAGCATCTTTGGAATTTTGCGTGAACACGCGCGCGTTTCTATAGTTACAGAGGCTCACATTTCTGCTACGCGTATTTCGTGGATATTGTCCGCCATTTTGAAACATCAACAGCTCAAGAAATTTTATCTCATTTGAACACGGATTTTTTCGATCCCGAAGTCAAGCAAGAAGAAAGGTAAGCACACGGTCTCTGTCTTTTCTGTTGTCATATTTTTTGCCTCTAGAGGCACGGTTTGAAATGCTATTATATTTTGTGATTCCGTCGACGGCTCTCACTGACGCCTGCGGTTTGTTGAAAAGATCAAATCATGAACCATCGGACGAAAACGTTTAAGTCATTAAAACGAACGGTTAAAAAGCGGAGCAGAAAAAGCTCTGACTTCGCTTGTGCTCTTGGTCCAGCTTTCACTGCCTTTGCAAGTTCAGTTACATCTTCTCTCGCGCGTTATTTAATGTTATATTGAGGACATTACGTATGCATGAATGAAGATCTCAATTTAGAATTTCTCCTTAGTTTTTGATCATTTTTGTTATTTGCAGGACTGCTACAGCTTGTTAGCTTACTGTATGTGGACAAAATTTGCTGTTGTTAAGAGATGCAACATCTTGATGGCCTTCAAAACAAAATACTTAAAAAAAAATAAATCACCTTATTTTAATGTTGAAGTGTTTATCCAGGTTTATCACTATTTTACTAATTGGGACACTGAAATAAGAGTCTTGAAATTTTATTACTTTCCTCAATAGTTACAGTGAGGTAGGAATCACAAGGTACACCTCTTTTGCAGTAGCCATTGGCTTACTGACGAAATATGGATATGCTTTGGCAACTGCTTACTACTTAAAGGAGACATTTTACAGTGACTTCTTGAACCAGGGTACTTGTAACAATCAAAACATTGAGATCAAAAGATTAAAAAAAAACCCTTTAATTTTGAATATTATACATTGTATACAATAAAGGCATTCTGACTGGCAGAGAGCCCCTGCTTATTTTGAGAATTCATATGATTCTGTGATCAAGCAATAATCTACTGTGCAATTATATCTGCAGATTAAACCGTGTGCAGTGCGCATGCATAATACACCTATGGCTAAAGAGCACAAGCACTTGAATGGTTTTGAGTGGTGCGGTTCCTTAGTGCATTTGTCCTTGTATTTTTTTTAGAAACACAAATAAAATCTAGTTGTATTTCACACAATAATTTTTATATATTTTCCATAAAACAATGTATAATAAAACAATAATTGAATTCGGTTTTTGTGATATCCGAAATAATCAAGGTCTTGGCAAGTGCAATTAGCCTCTGCCCTTGGCTGATTGAACTTGCTTCAACCTTGGTTATTTTGGATATCACAAAAACCTCATCCAATTATTGTTTATAATCACACTTCAACAAAATTAAAAACCCAACAAAGTTTGCAAGATGCCAAGATCTCATGATACTTTGTAATTTTTTTTGATTAGTTTTGATCCTAAATTTTGAGTGATTTCCAATCAATGTAGTCACAAAGTGAGTTTTCAAGTTAAATTTTTCAAGTAAAATCATTATTTTTTAATTTATTTATATATGGTATTTTATCCCCAAGAATGGGATCTGCAGATTACATACAGCAGTCTACAGTATGGTGGGGTAGATATGCAACTTCAGGTAAATGACTGTTATTTCCCTGCCAGCTTGGTTAGAAAATTTATATGTGTGCTGTTGTCTGGATGCTTCAATATCAGTGGAGTGGTCTATTTGTGCAAATGGTCACCATGTTCTTTTCTCAATTAATGTTTTCAATGGTCAACTTCCTTTTAGTTGACCCAGGTTAAGGAGCCACAATTTTAATGGCAGGTCGTACCTTCAAATGCACTGTTTCATAATCTTGTTATGTCTTACCACTGTTTTCATTGATACACGACTTAGGAAAACATAACACCCGCGGAAACGTTTCCAAAATTTCTGTCAGTCTTGCGTGCTATCGACAGATCAGATCGAAATTCACCAATCACTTCCCGTTAGCATGACGTAAAGAAGGTCTGAAGGTCACACTAGTGGCTGTGATTGGTGAATTTCGATCCGATCTGTCGATAACATGCAAGACTGACGGAAATGAAATGTTTTGGCGGGTGTTTTGTTTTCCAAAGTCGCGTATCAACAAAAACGGTGGTAAGTGTGTGGTGGAAAGTATGCTGCACACTTTCCTGTATCTGTTGGTTCACTGTCAAACATTAAGACTTCAAAACAGCATTATCCACCCCCTTAATTATTTTGATGTTAATGAAAAAGCAGACAACCTGGTGGACCCCAAAGGAAATTTATTACCACTAAATGCAATGTAGAAAGACTAATTACATCAAGTGCCTTTTGGGGTAAGTTGTCAGAGGTCCAAGAAATTTGCTTATTGGAGGTTTGACTGTACATGTAATGATCGATCTTGGGATATTGAATTGGTATCATGCACTACATAGGAAAGCTTGGAAAATATTGTTTCAAACTTCACATTGACTGGTATATTGTGAATGTAACTCAGCCACCAGTTGCTGTGTTGTTGGCCTTTTCTCTGGAGATCCATTTATGCAGGAGAACGCCAATTTACGAAGAACTTCATTTGTCTTGTATTTACATAGTAGTGAGAGTAATAACCCATATCCATAAACATCACTAGCTGGAGATTGTGGGTGAGTTCCCCTCACAACATCAGGAGCTATGTGTTTATGATGCTTCCTGTATTTTTCTTGATCTCTTAAAGATAACCGGTATAGTTTGCCTTTAGCTATTGTCGTAGATTTAGCAAAATCTATAATTACAGGGTGTAAACTATGATCGGCATCACTAATAATCACATTGTCACCTTTTAAATCATTGTGGAGGTGTTCTTTAGAATGGATAAATAACAGAGCATCAGCCCACTCATACATAATTCTATACCATTCTCTCTGGGGCTCATGGGTATTTTTTTGCACTAGGCAGTTAAATGTTACACAATGGCCCTCTATTCCATGAAACTGAGTTACGAGGAGGTATGGTTTGGCTTCAGTACAGCATCCAAACAATAGAGGCAAACCTGAAATGTTAGTAATAGAAAACAGTCTGTTAATGTATGATCAGTGAATTTAAAATCTAAATATATTGCAAATGCACTAAGGAACCGCACCACTCGAAACCATTCAAGTGCTTGTGCTCTTTAGCCATAGGTGTATTATGCATGTGCACTGCACACGGTTTAATCTGCAGGTATAATTGCACAGCAGATTATTGCTTGATCGCAGAATCATATGAATTCTCAAAATAAGCAGGGGCTCTCTGCCAGTCAGAATGCCGTTATTGTGTACAATGTATAATATTCAAAATAAAAGGGTTTTTTTGTTTCTATAATCTTTTGATCTCAATGTTTTGATTGTTACAAGTACCCTGGTTCAAGTAGTCGCTGTAAAATGTCTCCTTTAAGTAGCAAGCAGTTGCCAAAGCATATCCATATTTCGTCAGTAAGCCAACGGCTACTGCAAAAGAGGTGTGTACCTTGTGATTCCCACCTCACTGTAACTATTGAGTAAAGTAATAAAATTTCAAGACTCTTATTTCAGTGTCCCAATTAGTAAAATAGTGATAAACCTGGATAAACACTTCAACATTAAAATAAGGTGATTTATTTTTTTTTAAGTATTTTGTTTTGAAGGCCATCAAGATGTTGCATCTCTTAACAACAGCAAATTTTGTCCACATACAGTAAGCTAACAAGCTGTAGCAGTCCTGCAAATAACAAAAATGATCAAAAACTAAGGAGAAATTCTAAATTGAGATCTTCATTCATGCATACGTAATGTCCTCAATATAACATTAAATAACGCGCGAGAGAAGATGTAACTGAACTTGCAAAGGCAGTGAAAGCTGGACCAAGAGCACAAGCGAAGTCAGAGCTTTTTCTGCTCCGCTTTTTAACCGTTCGTTTTAATGACTTAAACGTTTTCGTCCGATGGTTCATGATTTGATCTTTTCAACAAACCGCAGGCGTCAGTGAGAGCCGTCGACGGAATCACAAAATATAATAGCATTTCAAACCGTGCCTCTAGAGGCAAAAAATATGACAACAGAAAAGACAGAGACCGTGTGCTTACCTTTCTTCTTGCTTGACTTCGGGATCGAAAAAATCCGTGTTCAAATGAGATAAAATTTCTTGAGCTGTTGATGTTTCAAAATGGCGGACAATATCCACGAAATACGCGTAGCAGAAATGTGAGCCTCTGTAACTATAGAAACGCGCGCGTGTTCACGCAAAATTCCAAAGATGCTTCTCCCCTGCTGGGGGTAGGCACGTCTCTTTTCACCCAGGCCTTAATGTACCTGAGTGAAACCTTCATGACCTATCCGTACGGATACAAAGCTGCTTTCGATCCAGAAGACTTGGACAATATTAACACTTTATTAGCTTTGTAGATAGTCTCATATTTAAGAATGTCGTAATTTTTTTTCTATTTACAAGTAATAGAGTACTGAATACACATCGTAATGGGCTATCCTCACTACGAGTGATAATACGTCCCGCTTGTAGTAAGAAAGGAATAAATTTTATTGGCAGGAAAAATGATTTTGTTTTTAATTGAAGCGTAA
Organism: Platygyra sinensis; assembly: GCA_019787425.1. Classification (NCBI taxonomy): domain Eukaryota; kingdom Metazoa; phylum Cnidaria; class Anthozoa; order Scleractinia; family Merulinidae; genus Platygyra; species Platygyra sinensis. Next base: position 9,870 of record JAHPZR010034433.1, read on the forward strand.
AAAATATCTTAGTGAGTTCAGTGGTCAAATATACATTCGACGTTGTCATCAAAGTTCAAACATTTTCTTATAAAATCGGTCTTTCTTTGCTTAATATTCATCTTTTTTCCTCTGTTTTCTTATAAAATTGGTCTTTTTTGTTTAATATTCATCTTTCGTCCTCTGTTTTCTTATAAAATCGGTTTTTTTGGTTTAATATTCATCTTTTTTCCTCTGTTTTTATAAAATCAGTCTGAGTTGCATAATTTTATACGTAGGATTAGGTTAAGATTATTTTTATGTCCACGACATTTAAAGTTTTCTACTGAGTTTTCAACCCCATGTATTTTGATCTAAGTTTAAAACAAAAAGACACATATATAATTTTCAACTTTTATTAATTTAATACAGTTTGAACTTCAACTGGTGTCTTATAAGTAATCTTGTGCCTGTAGTATTGGAAAGCAAGTCCTCGGGGGAGTTCATTGACCCACTGAAAAAGTTTACAACTGCGTTTGAGACATTTGAGAT
>JAHPZR010034435.1:0-5000 GCA_019787425.1 Platygyra sinensis
GCTGTCCCATCAGTACGTTTTTATATATAAACAGAACATTACAACCTTAGCTCGAAGATATGAATTTTATATTCTTGTGTGGCAAGAACAACATCTCACTCCAACATATCAATTCATATCTTCTCGCCACCTGGGGAGTCTATCCTCCTGGTATTTATGTCCACTACTTCTTATATTTATATTACCCATTTCTTCCTAAGTAAATAATAATGTTTTTTTGTACAGATGCAGGGGTTTCAATAAGCACTGACGTCCGACGAACAGCGGTCTGTCACTTCGATCAGAGACATTGGCTACTTTCTGCCTGAATTGAAGTAATTAAAAGAATGATCCTTTCAAGCAAAATAAAATTTATTTTGTTGGGCTTGGATGTACTTTTTACCTCAATTTCGAGATCAAGGTCACTCCTCATTGCGCTAAGAAATCTTACTTATATTTATACACAATTTGATGCCCAGAACGCTGGAAATAGTGTTTCAGAGCTTCCAGATTTCAAATTTTTCTTGGGGGGGGGGGGGGGGGGCCTTCCCCCTAAATCCCCTAGCAAAAGGGGCCTTGCGGCCCCTTGTCAATACCGTCGCCACTCTTCTCAAACGGCTGACTACTTCGAACTTTATTGAAACCCCAGCAGATGTATTTTTCAGTCTCATACTTTAAGGTGACTTTTGACTTAAAACTTCATATACTGGAAGTTCTTTATTCCTTCTACACCCCCATAGATAAATTGTTCCTACATGAATAAGTAACAGAGTATTAAGTAGGGAAGTTCTGGTGTTAGAAGACTGATAAATGTATCTGCTTTTGTTAAAGATAATAAAATTATGATTCGAAATCTTTCCAGAAAGAATTGAATAAGAGAACTCATAAAAGAAATGCTACATTGCTACTGAATCGGCGTTTGCAGAAAGAACACAGATTATTATTTTTGTAATCTACCTGATTTTGTGTGTAATTTTGAATTCATGTTTCATTGCTTGTTCGATCCCCAGAGAGGGTGACGAGGTTGGCTCCTTGCAATAAGAGTTGGACGTGACCTTTCGTACATCAAGTGGCATGACTGCTCTCCATCTCGCTGCACAGGGAGGCTTTGTAAAAGTTGCTGAGCAGCTTTTAGACTGTCATCACAAGTGGTGAGTAGCTTAAATCTCTTTTATTAGTAGCAAGTGTCTGCGCAAGGAACCTGTCCGCCTGGGAAGGAAAGAAAACAAGAAAAACAGTAATAGACAGTGTTAATAATAATTTATTGTTACATCCGAGGCAAGAATGCTTACATCTAACTCAAGAATATCAGGGCTACCATTAAGTTTTAACTCACCGTTGCCTAATCTTCATACCTGTAACAAACTTTTTTTCTTTGTGGGTGATTGAAGTACCAAAAGGCAATTTCATCCTTGACATCGAGTGCCTATCAAGCATACTCAGCTGTTACTGCAGCTGTTATGGGTTACAGGCCTTACTGACTGCCCTGAAGGTAGAAAGGATAATATAATAAAGACATACTTGCTTGGGGATATTGTTGATTTAGGGGAGGGTTGCTGTTCTTTAGTTTAGAATTGTCGGCTCATGGTGGTTATCTGATGTTTAAACAAACAAATAAACTTTATTAATAATTAACACTTAAAACTGAGAACATGTACAACTCGCATATAGCGTAAGCTAGTCGAGACGAGTTTTGCAGGAAGAAAAAAATAAAAATAAAGTAAACAATTTGTAAGCTTGAAATAAAAGACTATGAATCATGACAGGAATAAAACTATAAATAAAATAAAGTCATTAGCATCCGGGGATAATTATGTTTACAGAATTGATTTTTAAAAGGTAGCTTAATAACCTAAACAAAATAAACAAACTAAATAGGCGAAGAGATTAACAGTGATTGGCTACAAAAAGTTATGTAAAATATAAATTAATTTTAGATAGTAAATTAGGTGCCTCAATATAATCCTCCTCGCCTTCTAAAGCTGCCAATAAAGCTTTGCGAATTGATTGATGTTAGGAAGGGTCTGCATGGGTAAGCGGGTTGTATGCTTATTGGCGTAGGGGAGGTGTCATTAAATGGGAGATCGATGTCTGGCTAGCAGTGGTGTCCACTTAGAGGAACTGCCTTTAATGTAAGTGTCTAGTTCTGCTTGGGGGTGATATCTGCTTTGAGAGGTGTCTGCTCTGAGTCCCTGTGCTTAGTCAAAGGGGACAATATTGCAAGAGCAATGTTGTGCCACACAGCATTGGTGTTAGAAGCTTGAAAGTAGAGAATTAACCCAAAGAAAAGTAATTTGGAGCTCAAATTTTTCCTTCTGAGCATTCGCCCTAGACAGAATACGGGGACCATGCGAAGGAAAGAAAATTCTTTGACCTTGCTGGGATTCAATCCAGATGCTTAGAGGAGTAGGAATGTTCCTGTTGACCTTTTTAGGGTTGGTGGCATGCTTCACCTTTCCCCCTTCCCCACAGAGACGTATTAGGGTTCTAGGAAATGAAATTTCTAGGGTTTTTAGGGATGTTGGTTGTTTAACATCTTTGAAATCATGTCTGTTTTGAGCTATTTAATTAAAATAATGAGGATTACGCTTAGGTATTTACAATATTGCTTACCTTCCCGATGACGTACATACTAGCAGTCTGAAAAACAATTTGCAGTTGTCCTTTCAACGTAATTCTGACAGACTTCAAATTAAATGCTGACTCCTTTGAGAAAAGTGGACTTAAGTGCACCGTTGGGAGTCGAAATTGAGAATAATTACACAACTCACTGATGAGCTGATTCATAAAGAGGTCAAGCTTCTGGTGTAAGCTATGGCGCCTAACCTGTGAAATCTGTCAATAGAAGTGAACTGTCACTTTTGGTGCCATGTAGAATTTGACAGGAGCACGAATCTTTTATTCTGATGCATTTTAATACAGACCTTAAGCAGATTTTAGACTAAGCCAGAGGCATTTGAAATCAGGAAAACACCTGCATACCTCTATATTATTTTTGCTCTTTTCGAGGTAGTTTTTTCCCTCAGAAGATAAAATGTAATGTTTGTTATCAATGCTTGCCCACAAAGATTCTCGTCAGAAACAGCACATATTTATGCAATTTTGCATTTCACGTAGGGGGTGCGACCAAACCATCCCTGGATCCTCCCCAGGAATGGTGGCTGTTAATGGGTTGTTTACCTTAGTTTCCACTTTTTACAGTGCTGGGCCATGCCAGGCAAACTTGATGATTTCTGCAAATGCGAAAAACATCATGGGGCAGACAGCTTTACACAATGCTGTCACAGTTGGATATAGAGATGTTGTTAGCTTACTCATAAAACATGGTGCAGATGTCAACCTTTCTGCTGGCCCGGAAAGTCATCATGGAGGGAAGGACACAGTTGAATCACAGGACAATCTTGGTGCTAGCACATCGTCCGCTCTGGAGATTGCCTGTCATCAGGGGACTTGGAAATGTTGAAGTTACTGTTAAGTAATGGAGCTGAAGACATTGATCACAAGTGCCTGAATTCTGCCATCTTAGCTGATAATACTGAGGTGATAATGATCCTGCTTCAACGAGGTAATGTATCGTATCATAGAACTTAAGGAGGCAGTATGATATCATGTTTCTATGGATGACATTTCGTTGTTGAAGTTCAGAAAGAAGTTTTGAAACTTGAAAAGTGTTTATCTTGCTTTTTGCTTGATACAAAATCCAAAAATAGGCAGTCGATGACTGCAAGTAGCTTACTGCCGCGGCCTGCTATTACCTACAATAGCGTGCTTAACCGCCGTGAAACAACGACACTAGAAATTACTCACAACTAAACATAAGTGCAACCACGCTGTGATGAACGAAACAAATATATGTTAGCACAAAATTTGAAGTGAACAAAACGTATTAGGAGAAAATTACAATGCCTGTACTTCAAGGGTACTTTGAACATAATTCGTCCTTACTCACAATGAAGCACCAGAATTAGAAACTACGGTTTATCACAACTTGAGAGCATTTGTCCACAATTATCTTAACGCATCCAGAACGAAAACAAAATATTTGGCTCTCTTGATAGAGATTAGTTGCTCCCCAAAGTGAATCTTGGCTTTCTTGAAAAAGATCTTTTGCCACCTGAATACTCTAGTTTTTTGCTAGAAATTCAGCTCGGAACATATGTCGATGAATGACCTTTTCCAGGTATCTTTTCCGTCAGGGTCAACAATAATCTCTGATTACAAAGTCACGCCGAACCAACGCTTTTCAAAGAAATCTTTTCAAGACCCTGACTTCGAAGCGATGTATCTCTTTAGCGTTAATACCTACCACACATCGGCAGTAGTAAAATCTATTCCTTAACAATCCAGCTTCATCATGTTGAAATTGCAGCAAAATCGAATGAAGAATTAATTAATGAGGATTCTATTTGTGACCTCTCTTGACCGTGTTTACTCAACAAAGGAAGACGAACCGACGTTTCGGTCAAAAAAAATCCATGAGAGCTGAAAATTGAATGGGAACATCTTTTTCGAACTTTTCTTAGAAGATTTAGATGAGAAAATGACCTCGGCAGGCTACAGAAGAAAGCGAGAAAGGGCGAAGAGCCGATAATTTATTCAATTTGTGGCCTTCGTCACGTTCAAGCAAGTTTCCAACTGTAACACTAAGTGACTAGAAGTATTTTACTCCCCCTGGATGGTATACTAGTCTATCACAGGGTCCCCTCCCCCTCCCCCCCCCCCCCACACACACACACAGATTAACTTGTTTGGCACCCATTTACATCCTTGGTCGTAGAGAGGCACTTTGAGAGTAAAGTGTCTTGCCCATGAACTCAACCCAATGTCCCCAGCGAGGACCACTCCATTCGGAGTCCATCACCTAACCATGAGGGCATTACACCTTAATAAGCCCCACCCAAACCCTCATGGAAAATTGAATCTTTCTCATGCATTCTTTTTCTTTTCATTGATAGGCGCTCAAGTTGACCAGGAACATAAGCTACACCCATCAAGAACAAGCAACAGTCCTGAAGAGATGT
>JAHPZR010034435.1:10000-14282 GCA_019787425.1 Platygyra sinensis
CCTACCCATCATGCCGCCGCGCTTATGTTGTTTTGATTGTGTTGATCGCTATATTTTCCATGGGTTCTTAACGCTCTCTCTTGGTATAACACTGAAATATCACGTGTATTTTCTTGGTGTACACACTCGGCCTATAAGCTTGTGTGTATGGTGAGAAAATGCTAGTGACTTTTGGGATATTCCATGTTTAGTATATACCACACAAGTGAACAGTACTTCGCGCACGCTGATTGGCTAGCTCGGAGGTGATTATAGCCAAGTTACTATTCACCTCCGAGAAGCCGAAGAAAAACAAAATGGCTTTTTGTCAGTATATTGCCACAAACAAAGTTTCTCTTTGGTCCGCTAGTTAATATTCAGCTTGTGTGGTATATACTAAAACAATTATTCACCTCAGTGTCGGTGAAAGTGGTGGATAATTACAGGTTAAACGCACTCATTGCTCGTGAATTATCGGGATTTACCTGCACTCATTCACTAACAATGAACGAGAAATTTCAATACCGCACGAGGCGCCTCGTGCGGTATTGAAAATTTCGAGTTCATTGTTAGTGAATGAGTGCAGGTAAATCCCGATAATTCACGAGCAATGAGTGCGTTAACATTTTTATTATTCAAATTGAATACACTGCAAACAAAAATCGTCAAACTTTGAGTCAGCTGAAGCCATGGTGTAATGACAGTGATGTATAGAATTTACACCACGGCTATTACACTACGATAATGACGTCAAGGAGGTTGTTTCGTCACAACCCAGTGTCACGTGGCACAAATCAACCAACCAGAGAATCGGAATTCGTACAGTGTATGAAAGTTGAATAATAATTGTTAAATATACCACTCGAAAGCCTTGGATGACTAGGTAGTATGCAGCGTGCGTTTAAACAGCCAATTTCGATCACAATAATCACATTATGTCTTCCAGCGAGAGTATTACGCAACACATCAGTGTTTCCTGTCTCATCGCTCACTGTACATCGCTATGTGGAAAGTCACAGATGGTGAACAAGGCGTGAATGAAATTGAACCATGGTTGCTCAACATCCAGGTTTGTTGTTACGATTCTTTATGAATGTCCTGTCACTTATGTTTATCAGCAGTTCTTACAAGACGCCTTGCTTGTGTTTTTGTCTTTATTGTGCGAGAGCATTTCCAGTCGTAATGCACAAAGATAATTACATTTTTACCGGTATACAGGGAATGGTTAAGATGGAGGACAGGAAGTGTTTCTTTTTTTGCAGTACACACATTTTTTTTTGATCAATACAGATATCATAACCTTATTGGTACTAATTTTCGCATCGCTTTAATTTCGCGATTTTCGCGATTTAAAAAAAATGGCGAACTTAAAACGACGCGATTAAAAAATCTCCGTGAACTCTTATGTGCGCGAAATTTAATGCCTTCTTATATTTCTTGTTTTCCTCAAGTTGATGAAGAATCCCATATCTTCGTATTGTGTATAATGTGTAAAAGCTCTATGACATGCATACAGGTGATAAACAACAGTGTAACCGTCGAATTTCACATCTGTGTTGCTTTGAACCTCTTCATCTGTATCGCTGTTGTCATCTTTAAGTCCTTTCAGCTCCTCGCCGGTTTGTACAGTCATCGAGATGGCCCATCTCTCCCGGGTTCTTTGTAATTTGAAACGACAATCTGTTTATTCTTTTTAAGTATTGCCTCGTCCCTATCGGATAGGTCCATTGTAGCTGTAACTTGTTCAGGAATTTCCAATCCTCCTGCACAAGGAAGAGTTTCTGTGTTTCTTGTCAATGACTTTAGCACATACAACCCCTCGTTGCTATGGTACACGATTTGGTTTCTATAAGTTTGGTTTTGTGATTTTCAGCGATAAGAAGTGTATAAATAACAATAAAATTTTGTGTTTTTTTTTCTCATTTTCCCGAAAATTAATTTTCTAAGAAAATAATTGTGCATCCAAATTACGAAAATAAAGACACGCGAAATATGCCGACCTTTTTTCGCGAAATTAATTGCTCGCGAAGTTAGTACCAATAAGGTACACTTGTTAAGACGCCCACATAAAATTATTTCAGACTTAGGGCCAGCACACCAAGTACTAAATCCCTAAACACCGAAATATATCAAGGCATACCCGCGGAGCTCTCTTAGAAAGCTATGCCTACAATGATCAAATCTAAAAGGAAACCTGTCCTTAAATTTCTAATCTAACCTTATGTTGGGATGTTCCAGGCTGTTTTGTGTCGAAGGGTTTGACCACTGAAGGGATTTCATTTTGGTGGCGTGCCCATTCTGAATCTGACCCCTGTTTGTTTTAACAGGCGCCGTGCTCCAGATTCTACAGTTATTATTGTAGGAACACACTACGACATGCTAGAAAGCCGACAAACGATCAGATTACCTCACAAACTTGAGGACTTATGATATCAGATAATTACATCGCCACTGAGTTCGGCGGAGGAGTCCAGAACACACGGGAACGAGGCTTACCCAAGTGATGGCCATGATCGAGGTCAGCTGTAAGACTGGGTACCATATCCGGGAATTACGACAACTGATCTACAATACGTCATTTGAGATCAAAGAGAAAGGTATCAAAGGTGCCACTTGTGTATAGCTGGTATGCTTCTTTTGGGAAAAAAGAACTTTTCTGTGGGGGCAGCAGAAACAAAAATAAAGAACAGAGCAACACTAGAAAGAGCACGTCATTCGACGTACGAGATTAAGACTTCTCTAAGGATGATTTATCAGAGAAAAGTTTTTCCCGGCATTATTTTTGAATTACCCTCGTTAGGACAGAGTCAACTCTAATAACTCATAAATAAATTTGGAGCTACGCTAATGGATTGGGCCGCCACGAAGCTCTTCGGAACGTCTCACAGGATTGGTTGAGAAGGGGAGATACAAACAATGGCAACAATGAACCCCAGCCCTAAAACAATAGAGCTTCATGCTAACAAGATCCAATGAAATTAGAGGTTCTAGAGAGCTTCGTGACAACAGAATGGATTATAGCTCAACCAATCAGATCGTTGATTTTCCATTAGTTATTGTCGGCCGGGTATACTAGTAGATTTCTGCTTATGGAAGCTGGTGTTGCAGAAATGAACACACTTTTTAAGGGCGCTGAAACGCTCTACTAAATTGAATTAAACACATATACCCGTATTTCTATTAAACAATTAGATTATAAGCTCGAGATTTCTATCGCCGCGTGATAGATGACTTGGGCTCGTAGAAATCGAGAGCAAGTAATCTAATTGTTTCAGTAGAATTCGTACTAAAATTGACTTGAAATAACAGTTTTCAATTATCTGTCGACGTATTGTTAAACTTAACGCCGGTGAAAAGATCGCTCGCTCTGAATTGTCATGCCAGTAAAATTAAAGTTGTGTTCGGCGCGCGCATCAGTCTTTTGGTCAATAATTTCACCTTTTTAAAAAGTCCAGAAACCGTAAATGCCGTTCGTTTAGTAATTCTCAGGAATTTTGATTATCCATTTGCATTAAAACTTTTCTTCAAACTTGGATAACCATTTCGTAGACGACCTCCAGCCACTGCACACTAATGGCCGATAGTGTGCAATGGCTCAGCCAATCAGATTACAGCATTTGCATTAGTATACTAGTAGAATTCTGCTAAAACTGATTAGTATAAATTTACCGTAGTCTATTGTGAATCCGTGAATTTGATTGGCTATATTACCGTTTTTCTACCTGCTGATAGAAAACAGTTACGCATCAGTGCACATCACGCATCACGTTTGAACCTGATGTAACATAATAAAACAGATATTTTCTACGCGCTACTCGACATTTTCCTTTTTTTGCAATGAGACTACGGTAAATTTATATTAAAACAATTAGACTACTCGCCCTCGTTTTCTACGAGCGATAGTTAACTCGGCTGCGCCTCGTTGACTATCTGCTCGTATAAAACTCGGGCTCGTAGTCTAATTGTTAAATAGATGACGAGTAGCGTGGCCAATCAGAGAACGGCATTCGTGACAGAACTCTGGTAGATTTGTACTAAAATTAAGTTAGGCATGGACCGTGCAAACCGCTTACAACTGTCCACTGACTCGACTTTACCTCTCTCGCTCAACAGGAAGTCGTCTGCCTCTGCTGAAAACTCCCATTCCCGCTAGTTACATCGCAGTTGAGGAGGCTGTTAGCGTGATTCGTGAGAGATGTTACCGTGACGATCAGACTCCTGTCCTCAGGTCCGAACAATTCAGGTAGGCTTACACTCTTTGCACACACAGCTATAAAGTGATGCAATGATTTTCAGCTTCGCA
>JAHPZR010034436.1:0-20795 GCA_019787425.1 Platygyra sinensis
TAGTATACCATCCAGGGGGAGTAAAATACTTCTAGTCACTTAGTGTTACAGTTGGAAACTTGCTTGAACGTGACGAAGGCCACAAATTGAATAAATTATCGGCTCTTCGCCCTTTCTCGCTTTCTTCTGTAGCCTGCCGAGGTCATTTTCTCATCTAAATCTTCTAAGAAAAGTTCGAAAAAGATGTTCCCATTCAATTTTCAGCTCTCATGGATTTTTTTTGACCGAAACGTCGGTTCGTCTTCCTTTGTTGAGTAAACACGGTCAAGAGAGGTCACAAATAGAATCCTCATTAATTAATTCTTCATTCGATTTTGCTGCAATTTCAACATGATGAAGCTGGATTGTTAAGGAATAGATTTTACTACTGCCGATGTGTGGTAGGTATTAACGCTAAAGAGATACATCGCTTCGAAGTCAGGGTCTTGAAAAGATTTCTTTGAAAAGCGTTGGTTCGGCGTGACTTTGTAATCAGAGATTATTGTTGACCCTGACGGAAAAGATACCTGGAAAAGGTCATTCATCGACATATGTTCCGAGCTGAATTTCTAGCAAAAAACTAGAGTATTCAGGTGGCAAAAGATCTTTTTCAAGAAAGCCAAGATTCACTTTGGGGAGCAACTAATCTCTATCAAGAGAGCCAAATATTTTGTTTTCGTTCTGGATGCGTTAAGATAATTGTGGACAAATGCTCTCAAGTTGTGATAAACCGTAGTTTCTAATTCTGGTGCTTCATTGTGAGTAAGGACGAATTATGTTCAAAGTACCCTTGAAGTACAGGCATTGTAATTTTCTCCTAATACGTTTTGTTCACTTCAAATTTTGTGCTAACATATATTTGTTTCGTTCATCACAGCGTGGTTGCACTTATGTTTAGTTGTGAGTAATTTCTAGTGTCGTTGTTTCACGGCGGTTAAGCACGCTATTGTAGGTAATAGCAGGCCGCGGCAGTAAGCTACTTGCAGTCATCGACTGCCTATTTTTGGATTTTGTATCAAGCAAAAAGCAAGATAAACACTTTTCAAGTTTCAAAACTTCTTTCTGAACTTCAACAACGAAATGTCATCCATAGAAACATGATATCATACTGCCTCCTTAAGTTCTATGATACGATACATTACCTCGTTGAAGCAGGATCATTATCACCTCAGTATTATCAGCTAAGATGGCAGAATTCAGGCACTTGTGATCAATGTCTTCAGCTCCATTACTTAACAGTAACTTCAACATTTCCAAGTCCCCCTGATGACAGGCAATCTCCAGAGCGGACGATGTGCTAGCACCAAGATTGTCCTGTGATTCAACTGTGTCCTTCCCTCCATGATGACTTTCCGGGCCAGCAGAAAGGTTGACATCTGCACCATGTTTTATGAGTAAGCTAACAACATCTCTATATCCAACTGTGACAGCATTGTGTAAAGCTGTCTGCCCCATGATGTTTTTCGCATTTGCAGAAATCATCAAGTTTGCCTGGCATGGCCCAGCACTGTAAAAAGTGGAAACTAAGGTAAACAACCCATTAACAGCCACCATTCCTGGGGAGGATCCAGGGATGGTTTGGTCGCACCCCCTACGTGAAATGCAAAATTGCATAAATATGTGCTGTTTCTGACGAGAATCTTTGTGGGCAAGCATTGATAACAAACATTACATTTTATCTTCTGAGGGAAAAAACTACCTCGAAAAGAGCAAAAATAATATAGAGGTATGCAGGTGTTTTCCTGATTTCAAATGCCTCTGGCTTAGTCTAAAATCTGCTTAAGGTCTGTATTAAAATGCATCAGAATAAAAGATTCGTGCTCCTGTCAAATTCTACATGGCACCAAAAGTGACAGTTCACTTCTATTGACAGATTTCACAGGTTAGGCGCCATAGCTTACACCAGAAGCTTGACCTCTTTATGAATCAGCTCATCAGTGAGTTGTGTAATTATTCTCAATTTCGACTCCCAACGGTGCACTTAAGTCCACTTTTCTCAAAGGAGTCAGCATTTAATTTGAAGTCTGTCAGAATTACGTTGAAAGGACAACTGCAAATTGTTTTTCAGACTGCTAGTATGTACGTCATCGGGAAGGTAAGCAATATTGTAAATACCTAAGCGTAATCCTCATTATTTTAATTAAATAGCTCAAAACAGACATGATTTCAAAGATGTTAAACAACCAACATCCCTAAAAACCCTAGAAATTTCATTTCCTAGAACCCTAATACGTCTCTGTGGGGAAGGGGGAAAGGTGAAGCATGCCACCAACCCTAAAAAGGTCAACAGGAACATTCCTACTCCTCTAAGCATCTGGATTGAATCCCAGCAAGGTCAAAGAATTTTCTTTCCTTCGCATGGTCCCCGTATTCTGTCTAGGGCGAATGCTCAGAAGGAAAAATTTGAGCTCCAAATTACTTTTCTTTGGGTTAATTCTCTACTTTCAAGCTTCTAACACCAATGCTGTGTGGCACAACATTGCTCTTGCAATATTGTCCCCTTTGACTAAGCACAGGGACTCAGAGCAGACACCTCTCAAAGCAGATATCACCCCCAAGCAGAACTAGACACTTACATTAAAGGCAGTTCCTCTAAGTGGACACCACTGCTAGCCAGACATCGATCTCCCATTTAATGACACCTCCCCTACGCCAATAAGCATACAACCCGCTTACCCATGCAGACCCTTCCTAACATCAATCAATTCGCAAAGCTTTATTGGCAGCTTTAGAAGGCGAGGAGGATTATATTGAGGCACCTAATTTACTATCTAAAATTAATTTATATTTTACATAACTTTTTGTAGCCAATCACTGTTAATCTCTTCGCCTATTTAGTTTGTTTATTTTGTTTAGGTTATTAAGCTACCTTTTAAAAATCAATTCTGTAAACATAATTATCCCCGGATGCTAATGACTTTATTTTATTTATAGTTTATTCCTGTCATGATTCATAGTCTTTTATTTCAAGCTTACAAATTGTTTACTTTTATTTTTATTTTTTTTCTTCCTGCAAAACTCGTCTCGACTAGCTTACGCTATATGCGAGTTGTACATGTTCTCAGTTTTAAGTGTTAATTATTAATAAAGTTTATTTGTTTGTTTAACATCAGATAACCACCATGAGCCGACAATTCTAAACTAAAGAACAGCAACCTCCCCTAAATCACAATATCCCCAAGCAAGTATGTCTTTATTATATTATCCTTTCTACCTTCAGGGCAGTCAGTAAGGCCTGTAACCCATAACAGCTGCAGTAACAGCTGAGTATGCTTGATAGGCACTCGATGTCAAGGATGAAATTGCCTTTTGGTACTTCAATTCACCACAAAGAAAAAAAGTTTGTTACAGGTATGAAGATTAAGGCAACAGGTGAGTTAAAACTTAATGGTAGCCCTGATATTCTTGAGTTAGATGTAAGCATTCTTGCCTCGGATGTAACAATAAATTATTATTAACACTGTCTATTACTGTTTTCTTGTTTTCTTTCCTTCCCAGCGGACAGGTTCCTTGCGCAGACACTTGCTACTAATAAAAGAGATTTAAGCTACTCACCACTTGTGATGACAGTCTAAAAGCTGCTCAGCAACTTTACAAAGCCTCCCTGTGCAGCGAGATGGAGAGCAGTCATGCCACTTGATGTACGAAAGGTCACGTCAATCTTATTGCAAGGAGCCAACTCGTCACCCTCTCTGGGGATCGAACAAGCAATGAAACATGAATTCAAAATTACACAAAATCAGGTAGATTACAAAAATAATAATCTGTGTTCTTTCTGCAAACGCGATTCAGTAGCAATGTAGCATTTCTTTTATGAGTTCTCTTATTCAATTTCTTTCTGGAAAGATTTCGAATCATATTTTATTATCTTTAACAAAAAGCAGATACATTTATCAGTCTTCTAACACCAGAACTTCCCTTACTTAATTACCTGTTACTTATTCATGTAGGAACAATTTATCTATGGGGGGTGTAGAAGGAATAAAGAACTTCCAAGTATATGAAGTTTTAAGTCAAAAGTCAACTTAAAGTATGAGACTGAAAAATACATCTGCTGGGGTTTCAATAAAGTTCGAAGTAGTCAGCCAGTTTGAGAAGAGTAGGCGACGGTATTGACAAGGGGCCGCAAGGCCCCTTTTGCTAGGGGATTTAGGGGGAAGGCCCCCCCCCCCCCCCCCCAAGAAAAATTTGAAATCTGGAAGCTCTGAAACACTATTTCCAGCGTTCTGGGCATCAAATTGTGTATAAATATAAGTAAGATTTCTTAGCGCAATGAGGAGTGACCTTGATCTCGAAATTGAGGTAAAAAGTACATCCAAGCCCAACAAAATAAATTTTAATTTTGCTTGAAAGGATCATTCTTTAATTACTTCAATTCAGGCAGAAAGTAGCCAATGTCTCTGATCGAAGTGACCGACGCTGTTCGTCGGACGTCAGTGCTTATTGAAACCCCTGCATCTGTACAAAAAACATTATTATTTACTTAGGAAGAAATGGGTAATATAAATATAAGAAGTAGTTGAATAAATAGAGGATATTACTCGGTGGCGAGAAGATATGAATTTTATGTTGGAGTGAGATATTGTTCTTGCCACAAGAATATAAAATTCATATCTTCGAGCTAAGGTGTAATGTTCTTTTTATTATATAAACGTACTGATGACAGCGTTTTTGATGATTTTCCGAATATTTCCGACCACTTTCCGAAGATTTCCAAAAATTTTCCAAAATTGTTCCAAAGGCCAAACGAACGATCCTTAACATTTTCCGAGAATTTCTGGAAATTTCCGAAAATGTCTGAAGATTTCCGAAGATTGCTGAAGACTTTTGAGGAAGACCTGAAGGTGTTTCGATAATCACCAACGAATTTAAAAACAATTTAAGATACAAACTTGATGTCAGTGAAATCATCGATATCTTCACATATGAAAATATCATATCTTCACATGTGAGGATATCGTATCGTTTTCATCAATTTGTTACCACTCTGTATAGCAAAGACTTTTATATAATGCGTTAGATTATGTCAGGCTAAAAAATGTGTGACTTTGCTATGAATACTTGTTAGTGAGCGAGTGAGTGAGTGAGTGAGGGAGGAAGGAAGGGAGGTAGTGACTGAGTGACTGAGCGAGGGAGGCAGGGAGCAAGTGAGAGAGTGAGGGAGTGAGTGGGTGTAAATTAGTTGTGTTATACTGAGAGTCCTGTTTATTATGTTTAGAAAACTATAATTGTAATGAAAGTCCTGTAAAAAGTTGTGTGCAAAAAAAAAAAAAAAAAGAAAAAAAAAGTTGTCTGCATTGCAATAATAAAAACATTTAAAAAAGACAACAACTCTCTGGGGACAGAATGAACAATGAAACAGCAAACATGAGAGCTGAGAACTGAACATGAAGCAGTGAATTAGAACCTGTACATTCAGGATATCAGGGCTGACATGGTTGAAAGTGATTTAAGAGAAAACAACATTTTGTAATTTTTTTTTGAGTTTTAGTTCATTTGGACTTCCAATAATAACAAGAAAAAAACTAGTGAGACAATCTCAGACAGTGCAGAGTGTTATGCAGGACTGTAAGTACGCTTTGAGTCATCTGCTGCCTGTATGTAACTTGTTAGTTCAAGGCCCAAAAATAACTTACAATTACTGTTTGTCAAGACGGTTTTAAATTTTACTGTGGTGTTTTACGTTGAGTTTTGTTCATTCTAAATTCATTAATACGTTGAACTAGCAAACGT
Organism: Platygyra sinensis; assembly: GCA_019787425.1. Lineage (NCBI taxonomy): Eukaryota > Metazoa > Cnidaria > Anthozoa > Scleractinia > Merulinidae > Platygyra > Platygyra sinensis. The sequence continues at coordinate 5,713 of JAHPZR010034436.1, forward strand.
GATACTTTTAGTTTTTCAACGCCAACATTTGTAACTTGATACTTTTGTTTTTCTCGCAAAGTTTGTAACATGATACCCTTGTTTTCTCAGAAACATACAGAGAAGATATGCTCGCTTTTTTCCTGAGAAAAATAAAATAATGTTAAACTTATGAAAAAAACTGGAAGAGGAATGATTTTGTTTCAATCAAGAGGTAAATTTTCATATCATCGATAAACAATTACTGATTAAATTATCAAATGAATGAATGAATGAATGAATGAATGAATGTTTATTTGCCACACAGTTATATACATACAGTAAACACCCGCATATAAGAACACTGATTTTGGAGGTCAGGCTGATCAGGTTCTTATATATCGGGTGCTTAGTGAAAAATCAGCCTGAAGGTGTTCTTAAATTGTTCTTAAAAATTGGTGGTGGAAATCAGAACTGTAACAAATATACAAAAAAAAGCGTGAGATTAAATTAGCATATTTAATGTAAAAGAAAATTAATAAATATCATGACAAAAAAGAAATCAGCCTTATTTGTAGTTAACAAGTGAACAGAACAAGAAAATACGCATCAGTATCTGGGTAACTGCACACCTACCCCTCCCCTAATCCAACAGTAACACTAACTTATTAACTTATTATAATTTGTGCACAGTTGCCCAGATACAGACAACATCAGTATCTGGGCAACTGCGCACCTACCCCTCCCCTAATCAGCAGGCCTTCTGTATGATCAGAATTTTTTTGGGTCTTATCCATTTTATAAGAACATTTCATATTTCCAGGCTGATTTTGTTCTTATAAAAATGGTGCTTTATTTGCCAAATTTCAGCCTGGTGTTCTTAATCCATGTGTTCTTATATGCGGGTGTTTACTGTTTTACAAATTAGAGTAACAGTAAAAAGTCGTTTAAATGTAAATAAAGAGGAATGAATTTTACTATAGCAATAACTGTGGCGAGGAGACGTCGTGTTTTGGAATAGCACGTTCTTATTAGGTTGCCTCCAATGGTTTTAACAGTAAACCAGTTCAAAATACACAATGATATCGATTAATACAACCGAGAAACGTTTCAACTTGACCGACATCATATACTACATCGGTGAATGAGTCCCCTCAAAGACTGACTAAATTTATTTGCGGTTTCCGTAAGTGCCATAGTGTCTACAGCAATATTTGAGAAGTTTCTTTTGTCTGTGACGACATTACTAATTTTAATGCTGCTAACTCGGAAATGTTTCGGGTGAATACATTTGTGAACTTCTTGTTCTCTTTCATAGGAGAGAAAATAAACAAGCGACTGAGGAGATCCATTCGTTTCCATGTTTAAAGCTTAGCAAACACAAAATAGTTTGAAAATAGCACACTGCATTTTTGAACCGAGCTAAGGATGATTCCAAAAGATACGCTGTCACAAAAGCGTTCTTTGCACTAAAAGGGGGAACTGATATTACCTGAAATATGACTGCTATCGTCCGTTAAGACGAGATTGTGGTATCACACGCATGAATCTGAACTCCAGAACGGATTGTATCATGCTGACAATGCTAGAGCGCATGCGTCTTACGTACTGTGTTCAACCACAAGGAAAAGCACTTAACGTTCGTGTATAATTGGGTATGAAATATATCGTTTACCTAACATATAGTTAACACCAACGCTAATCAGTGTGCGCATGCGCTTCGTGTAAATCGCTTATGTTCTTAAGAGAATAGTACCACTAGGATAACAAGAGAATATTGGAGCCATATATAGTTTTGTGATGTTATCCAAATAGAAATGTAAGTACGGTATGTTTTACATAGCAACCAAAGGTACCTACCCCACCCCCTCAAAACAACTAGGCTAATTAATTAATAGGAATTAATTAATTAAACAAACAGTAAAGTTTCTGCCTTATTGCCTCATTGCCTCATTGCCATAGTGCGGCGTCAACCCCCAAACCATCCCAATAGTGCACTCTGCACTAAAAAACTACTCAAAAAACTACTCGGTCATCTTTAATTCACAATTAACAAGCTTTTCAAGTGTTGTTCCAAGGTTTGTCGTTAATAACTTGGACTGTCTACAATAATTTAATCTCTCATTATCCAAGCTTATTCAGGACAGTACTGGGGAAATACAATGTATTGTGCCCTTTATCTTTTTTGAAAGGCCCTCAATGCAGCCATTCTGAACCCAGCCTCAACCTAGGGTCAATAACATTCTCCCAGTGTAGCCAATGTCACCTGCTTGGTAAAGACACTTATTGCCTCACCACTAAACCAAATGTTTAGCTATTAAAAGAACACTTAAAAAGTTGTGCCCTTCCAACATCCTGCACAAGAGCTAAAACTGTATGCAACATCATCACTTACCTAGGAACTTGCAGGATGCTTTTAATAATCTCCTCATTCTCTTCACCTGCTGCTGCATGAAGAGCTGTGGAATTGTCCATTTTACTCCGAATATTAACTGTGCGCGGCATAGTCTGAACCATAAGTCTCACCAGCTCAACGTTTCCACTAAGGCAAGCAGCATAGAGAGGAGCAATTCCTGTGATAGTGTTTGGGGACCCATCTGCACCTCTGTCCAACAGGAGTTTAACAACTTCAAGATGGCCTCCCTGGCAAGCCCTAGGGGAAACATGATGAAAGTTCAAAATAGGCCAAGTTTGATATATCAATATTCTAAAATGGCTTTCCAGACAAACTTCTATATTTGGGTGTTTTTTTTTTGTATCCAAGTCTTTTTCAAATGGGAAGTGACAGATAAAAGAAAACTTAAAAACTGTTTCAATTAGAAACTTACAAAACATCTTTCACTTACAAAAAAGAAAATTTTAAATCAGATGTTTTACATACTTGTAAAGAAGTGTACTTCCTCCTTGGTACAACTTGTTGATAGTAACTGCACTAGCTTCTTCAAGCAGCTCTTTCACTCTTGGCAAATCACCAACCGTACAACAACGATAAAGTTCTGGGAAAATGCCAAAGAAAAACAAGATAATAAAATGCACTTTTTTCAAGAAGGGACTTCAAATGAGTAAGAAAGAAGCCAGTTCAAACAGCTTGTCCATATCATGGAAACGTATGGGTCTTATCTTCTTTTTTGCAAGTTTAAAGATCTTGCTTTAATTTGTCATTGAATGTAAACTTGCAAAAAGGGGAACTCCTTTCTCCCAGTACTGGGAGAAAGGAGTTCCCCTTTTTGCAAGTTTACATTCAATGACAAATTAAAGCAAGATCTTTAAACTTGCAAAAAAGAAGATAAGACCCATACGTTTCCATGATATGGACAAGCTGTTTGAACTGGCTTCTTTCTTACTCATTTGAAGTCCCTTCTTGAAAAAAGTGCATTTTATTATCTTGTTTTTCTTTGGCATTTTCCCAGAACTTTATCGTTGTTGTACGGTTGGTGATTTGCCAAGAGTGAAAGAGCTGCTTGAAGAAGCTAGTGCAGTTACTATCAACAAGTTGTACCAAGGAGGAAGTACACTTCTTTACAAGTATGTAAAACATCTGATTTAAAATTTTCTTTTTTGTAAGTGAAAGATGTTTTGTAAGTTTCTAATTGAAACAGTTTTTAAGTTTTCTTTTATCTGTCACTTCCCATTTGAAAAAGACTTGGATACAAAAAAAAAACACCCAAATATAGAAGTTTGTCTGGAAAGCCATTTTAGAATATTGATATATCAAACTTGGCCTATTTTGAACTTTCATCATGTTTCCCCTAGGGCTTGCCAGGGAGGCCATCTTGAAGTTGTTAAACTCCTGTTGGACAGAGGTGCAGATGGGTCCCCAAACACTATCACAGGAATTGCTCCTCTCTATGCTGCTTGCCTTAGTGGAAACGTTGAGCTGGTGAGACTTATGGTTCAGACTATGCCGCGCACAGTTAATATTCGGAGTAAAATGGACAATTCCACAGCTCTTCATGCAGCAGCAGGTGAAGAGAATGAGGAGATTATTAAAAGCATCCTGCAAGTTCCTAGGTAAGTGATGATGTTGCATACAGTTTTAGCTCTTGTGCAGGATGTTGGAAGGGCACAACTTTTTAAGTGTTCTTTTAATAGCTAAACATTTGGTTTAGTGGTGAGGCAATAAGTGTCTTTACCAAGCAGGTGACATTGGCTACACTGGGAGAATGTTATTGACCCTAGGTTGAGGCTGGGTTCAGAATGGCTGCATTGAGGGCCTTTCAAAAAAGATAAAGGGCACAATACATTGTATTTCCCCAGTACTGTCCTGAATAAGCTTGGATAATGAGAGATTAAATTATTGTAGACAGTCCAAGTTATTAACGACAAACCTTGGAACAACACTTGAAAAGCTTGTTAATTGTGAATTAAAGATGACCGAGTAGTTTTTTGAGTAGTTTTTTAGTGCAGAGTGCACTATTGGGATGGTTTGGGGGTTGACGCCGCACTATGGCAATGAGGCAATGAGGCAATAAGGCAGAAACTTTACTGTTTGTTTAATTAATTAATTCCTATTAATTAATTAGCCTAGTTGTTTTGAGGGGGTGGGGTAGGTACCTTTGGTTGCTATGTAAAACATACCGTACTTACATTTCTATTTGGATAACATCACAAAACTATATATGGCTCCAATATTCTCTTGTTATCCTAGTGGTACTATTCTCTTAAGAACATAAGCGATTTACACGAAGCGCATGCGCACACTGATTAGCGTTGGTGTTAACTATATGTTAGGTAAACGATATATTTCATACCCAATTATACACGAACGTTAAGTGCTTTTCCTTGTGGTTGAACACAGTACGTAAGACGCATGCGCTCTAGCATTGTCAGCATGATACAATCCGTTCTGGAGTTCAGATTCATGCGTGTGATACCACAATCTCGTCTTAACGGACGATAGCAGTCATATTTCAGGTAATATCAGTTCCCCCTTTTAGTGCAAAGAACGCTTTTGTGACAGCGTATCTTTTGGAATCATCCTTAGCTCGGTTCAAAAATGCAGTGTGCTATTTTCAAACTATTTTGTGTTTGCTAAGCTTTAAACATGGAAACGAATGGATCTCCTCAGTCGCTTGTTTATTTTCTCTCCTATGAAAGAGAACAAGAAGTTCACAAATGTATTCACCCGAAACATTTCCGAGTTAGCAGCATTAAAATTAGTAATGTCGTCACAGACAAAAGAAACTTCTCAAATATTGCTGTAGACACTATGGCACTTACGGAAACCGCAAATAAATTTAGTCAGTCTTTGAGGGGACTCATTCACCGATGTAGTATATGATGTCGGTCAAGTTGAAACGTTTCTCGGTTGTATTAATCGATATCATTGTGTATTTTGAACTGGTTTACTGTTAAAACCATTGGAGGCAACCTAATAAGAACGTGCTATTCCAAAACACGACGTCTCCTCGCCACAGTTATTGCTATAGTAAAATTCATTCCTCTTTATTTACATTTAAACGACTTTTTACTGTTACTCTAATTTGTAAAACAGTAAACACCCGCATATAAGAACACATGGATTAAGAACACCAGGCTGAAATTTGGCAAATAAAGCACCATTTTTATAAGAACAAAATCAGCCTGGAAATATGAAATGTTCTTATAAAATGGATAAGACCCAAAAAAATTCTGATCATACAGAAGGCCTGCTGATTAGGGGAGGGGTAGGTGCGCAGTTGCCCAGATACTGATGTTGTCTGTATCTGGGCAACTGTGCACAAATTATAATAAGTTAATAAGTTAGTGTTACTGTTGGATTAGGGGAGGGGTAGGTGTGCAGTTACCCAGATACTGATGCGTATTTTCTTGTTCTGTTCACTTGTTAACTACAAATAAGGCTGATTTCTTTTTTGTCATGATATTTATTAATTTTCTTTTACATTAAATATGCTAATTTAATCTCACGCTTTTTTTTGTATATTTGTTACAGTTCTGATTTCCACCACCAATTTTTAAGAACAATTTAAGAACACCTTCAGGCTGATTTTTCACTAAGCACCCGATATATAAGAACCTGATCAGCCTGACCTCCAAAATCAGTGTTCTTATATGCGGGTGTTTACTGTATGTATATAACTGTGTGGCAAATAAACATTCATTCATTCATTCATTCATTCATTCATTTGATAATTTAATCAGTAATTGTTTATCGATGATATGAAAATTTACCTCTTGATTGAAACAAAATCATTCCTCTTCCAGTTTTTTTCATAAGTTTAACATTATTTTATTTTTCTCAGGAAAAAAGCGAGCATATCTTCTCTGTATGTTTCTGAGAAAACAAGGGTATCATGTTACAAACTTTGCGAGAAAAACAAAAGTATCAAGTTACAAATGTTGGCGTTGAAAAACTAAAAGTATCACGTTTGCTAGTTCAACGTATTAATGAATTTAGAATGAACAAAACTCAACGTAAAACACCACAGTAAAATTTAAAACCGTCTTGACAAACAGTAATTGTAAGTTATTTTTGGGCCTTGAACTAACAAGTTACATACAGGCAGCAGATGACTCAAAGCGTACTTACAGTCCTGCATAACACTCTGCACTGTCTGAGATTGTCTCACTAGTTTTTTTCTTGTTATTATTGGAAGTCCAAATGAACTAAAACTCAAAAAAAAATTACAAAATGTTGTTTTCTCTTAAATCACTTTCAACCATGTCAGCCCTGATATCCTGAATGTACAGGTTCTAATTCACTGCTTCATGTTCAGTTCTCAGCTCTCATGTTTGCTGTTTCATTGTTCATTCTGTCCCCAGAGAGTTGTTGTCTTTTTTAAATGTTTTTATTATTGCAATGCAGACAACTTTTTTTTTCTTTTTTTTTTTTTTTTTTGCACACAACTTTTTACAGGACTTTCATTACAATTATAGTTTTCTAAACATAATAAACAGGACTCTCAGTATAACACAACTAATTTACACCCACTCACTCCCTCACTCTCTCACTTGCTCCCTGCCTCCCTCGCTCAGTCACTCAGTCACTACCTCCCTTCCTTCCTCCCTCACTCACTCACTCACTCGCTCACTAACAAGTATTCATAGCAAAGTCACACATTTTTTAGCCTGACATAATCTAACGCATTATATAAAAGTCTTTGCTATACAGAGTGGTAACAAATTGATGAAAACGATACGATATCCTCACATGTGAAGATATGATATTTTCATATGTGAAGATATCGATGATTTCACTGACATCAAGTTTGTATCTTAAATTGTTTTTAAATTCGTTGGTGATTATCGAAACACCTTCAGGTCTTCCTCAAAAGTCTTCAGCAATCTTCGGAAATCTTCAGACATTTTCGGAAATTTCCAGAAATTCTCGGAAAATGTTAAGGATCGTTCGTTTGGCCTTTGGAACAATTTTGGAAAATTTTTGGAAATCTTCGGAAAGTGGTCGGAAATATTCGGAAAATCATCAAAAACGCTGTCATCAGTACGTTTATATAATAAAAAGAACATTACACCTTAGCTCGAAGATATGAATTTTATATTCTTGTGGCAAGAACAATATCTCACTCCAACATAAAATTCATATCTTCTCGCCACCGAGTAATATCCTCTATTTATTCAACTACTTCTTATATTTATATTACCCATTTCTTCCTAAGTAAATAATAATGTTTTTTGTACAGATGCAGGGGTTTCAATAAGCACTGACGTCCGACGAACAGCGTCGGTCACTTCGATCAGAGACATTGGCTACTTTCTGCCTGAATTGAAGTAATTAAAGAATGATCCTTTCAAGCAAAATTAAAATTTATTTTGTTGGGCTTGGATGTACTTTTTACCTCAATTTCGAGATCAAGGTCACTCCTCATTGCGCTAAGAAATCTTACTTATATTTATACACAATTTGATGCCCAGAACGCTGGAAATAGTGTTTCAGAGCTTCCAGATTTCAAATTTTTCTTGGGGGGGGGGGGGGGGGGCCTTCCCCCTAAATCCCCTAGCAAAAGGGGCCTTGCGGCCCCTTGTCAATACCGTCGCCTACTCTTCTCAAACTGGCTGACTACTTCGAACTTTATTGAAACCCCAGCAGATGTATTTTTCAGTCTCATACTTTAAGTTGACTTTTGACTTAAAACTTCATATACTTGGAAGTTCTTTATTCCTTCTACACCCCCCATAGATAAATTGTTCCTACATGAATAAGTAACAGGTAATTAAGTAAGGGAAGTTCTGGTGTTAGAAGACTGATAAATGTATCTGCTTTTTGTTAAAGATAATAAAATATGATTCGAAATCTTTCCAGAAAGAAATTGAATAAGAGAACTCATAAAAGAAATGCTACATTGCTACTGAATCGCGTTTGCAGAAAGAACACAGATTATTATTTTTGTAATCTACCTGATTTTGTGTAATTTTGAATTCATGTTTCATTGCTTGTTCGATCCCCAGAGAGGGTGACGAGTTGGCTCCTTGCAATAAGATTGACGTGACCTTTCGTACATCAAGTGGCATGACTGCTCTCCATCTCGCTGCACAGGGAGGCTTTGTAAAAGTTGCTGAGCAGCTTTTAGACTGTCATCACAAGTGGTGAGTAGCTTAAATCTCTTTTATTAGTAGCAAGTGTCTGCGCAAGGAACCTGTCCGCTGGGAAGGAAAGAAAACAAGAAAACAGTAATAGACAGTGTTAATAATAATTTATTGTTACATCCGAGGCAAGAATGCTTACATCTAACTCAAGAATATCAGGGCTACCATTAAGTTTTAACTCACCTGTTGCCTTAATCTTCATACCTGTAACAAACTTTTTTTCTTTGTGGTGAATTGAAGTACCAAAAGGCAATTTCATCCTTGACATCGAGTGCCTATCAAGCATACTCAGCTGTTACTGCAGCTGTTATGGGTTACAGGCCTTACTGACTGCCCTGAAGGTAGAAAGGATAATATAATAAAGACATACTTGCTTGGGGATATTGTTGATTTAGGGGAGGTTGCTGTTCTTTAGTTTAGAATTGTCGGCTCATGGTGGTTATCTGATGTTAAACAAACAAATAAACTTTATTAATAATTAACACTTAAAACTGAGAACATGTACAACTCGCATATAGCGTAAGCTAGTCGAGACGAGTTTTGCAGGAAGAAAAAAAATAAAAATAAAAGTAAACAATTTGTAAGCTTGAAATAAAAGACTATGAATCATGACAGGAATAAACTATAAATAAAATAAAGTCATTAGCATCCGGGGATAATTATGTTTACAGAATTGATTTTTAAAAGGTAGCTTAATAACCTAAACAAAATAAACAAACTAAATAGGCGAAGAGATTAACAGTGATTGGCTACAAAAAGTTATGTAAAATATAAATTAATTTTAGATAGTAAATTAGGTGCCTCAATATAATCCTCCTCGCCTTCTAAAGCTGCCAATAAAGCTTTGCGAATTGATTGATGTTAGGAAGGGTCTGCATGGGTAAGCGGGTTGTATGCTTATTGGCGTAGGGGAGGTGTCATTAAATGGGAGATCGATGTCTGGCTAGCAGTGGTGTCCACTTAGAGGAACTGCCTTTAATGTAAGTGTCTAGTTCTGCTTGGGGGTGATATCTGCTTTGAGAGGTGTCTGCTCTGAGTCCCTGTGCTTAGTCAAAGGGGACAATATTGCAAGAGCAATGTTGTGCCACACAGCATTGGTGTTAGAAGCTTGAAAGTAGAGAATTAACCCAAAGAAAAGTAATTTGGAGCTCAAATTTTTCCTTCTGAGCATTCGCCCTAGACAGAATACGGGGACCATGCGAAGGAAAGAAAATTCTTTGACCTTGCTGGGATTCAATCCAGATGCTTAGAGGAGTAGGAATGTTCCTGTTGACCTTTTTAGGGTTGGTGGCATGCTTCACCTTTCCCCCTTCCCCACAGAGACGTATTAGGGTTCTAGGAAATGAAATTTCTAGGGTTTTTAGGGATGTTGGTTGTTTAACATCTTTGAAATCATGTCTGTTTTGAGCTATTTAATTAAAATAATGAGGATTACGCTTAGGTATTTACAATATTGCTTACCTTCCCGATGACGTACATACTAGCAGTCTGAAAAACAATTTGCAGTTGTCCTTTCAACGTAATTCTGACAGACTTCAAATTAAATGCTGACTCCTTTGAGAAAAGTGGACTTAAGTGCACCGTTGGGAGTCGAAATTGAGAATAATTACACAACTCACTGATGAGCTGATTCATAAAGAGGTCAAGCTTCTGGTGTAAGCTATGGCGCCTAACCTGTGAAATCTGTCAATAGAAGTGAACTGTCACTTTTGGTGCCATGTAGAATTTGACAGGAGCACGAATCTTTTATTCTGATGCATTTTAATACAGACCTTAAGCAGATTTTAGACTAAGCCAGAGGCATTTGAAATCAGGAAAACACCTGCATACCTCTATATTATTTTTGCTCTTTTCGAGGTAGTTTTTTCCCTCAGAAGATAAAATGTAATGTTTGTTATCAATGCTTGCCCACAAAGATTCTCGTCAGAAACAGCACATATTTATGCAATTTTGCATTTCACGTAGGGGGTGCGACCAAACCATCCCTGGATCCTCCCCAGGAATGGTGGCTGTTAATGGGTTGTTTACCTTAGTTTCCACTTTTTACAGTGCTGGGCCATGCCAGGCAAACTTGATGATTTCTGCAAATGCGAAAAACATCATGGGGCAGACAGCTTTACACAATGCTGTCACAGTTGGATATAGAGATGTTGTTAGCTTACTCATAAAACATGGTGCAGATGTCAACCTTTCTGCTGGCCCGGAAAGTCATCATGGAGGGAAGGACACAGTTGAATCACAGGACAATCTTGGTGCTAGCACATCGTCCGCTCTGGAGATTGCCTGTCATCAGGGGACTTGGAAATGTTGAAGTTACTGTTAAGTAATGGAGCTGAAGACATTGATCACAAGTGCCTGAATTCTGCCATCTTAGCTGATAATACTGAGGTGATAATGATCCTGCTTCAACGAGGTAATGTATCGTATCATAGAACTTAAGGAGGCAGTATGATATCATGTTTCTATGGATGACATTTCGTTGTTGAAGTTCAGAAAGAAGTTTTGAAACTTGAAAAGTGTTTATCTTGCTTTTTGCTTGATACAAAATCCAAAAATAGGCAGTCGATGACTGCAAGTAGCTTACTGCCGCGGCCTGCTATTACCTACAATAGCGTGCTTAACCGCCGTGAAACAACGACACTAGAAATTACTCACAACTAAACATAAGTGCAACCACGCTGTGATGAACGAAACAAATATATGTTAGCACAAAATTTGAAGTGAACAAAACGTATTAGGAGAAAATTACAATGCCTGTACTTCAAGGGTACTTTGAACATAATTCGTCCTTACTCACAATGAAGCACCAGAATTAGAAACTACGGTTTATCACAACTTGAGAGCATTTGTCCACAATTATCTTAACGCATCCAGAACGAAAACAAAATATTTGGCTCTCTTGATAGAGATTAGTTGCTCCCCAAAGTGAATCTTGGCTTTCTTGAAAAAGATCTTTTGCCACCTGAATACTCTAGTTTTTTGCTAGAAATTCAGCTCGGAACATATGTCGATGAATGACCTTTTCCAGGTATCTTTTCCGTCAGGGTCAACAATAATCTCTGATTACAAAGTCACGCCGAACCAACGCTTTTCAAAGAAATCTTTTCAAGACCCTGACTTCGAAGCGATGTATCTCTTTAGCGTTAATACCTACCACACATCGGCAGTAGTAAAATCTATTCCTTAACAATCCAGCTTCATCATGTTGAAATTGCAGCAAAATCGAATGAAGAATTAATTAATGAGGATTCTATTTGTGACCTCTCTTGACCGTGTTTACTCAACAAAGGAAGACGAACCGACGTTTCGGTCAAAAAAAATCCATGAGAGCTGAAAATTGAATGGGAACATCTTTTTCGAACTTTTCTTAGAAGATTTAGATGAGAAAATGACCTCGGCAGGCTACAGAAGAAAGCGAGAAAGGGCGAAGAGCCGATAATTTATTCAATTTGTGGCCTTCGTCACGTTCAAGCAAGTTTCCAACTGTAACACTAAGTGACTAGAAGTATTTTACTCCCCCTGGATGGTATACTAGTCTATCACAGGGTCCCCTCCCCCTCCCCCCCCCCCCCACACACACACACAGATTAACTTGTTTGGCACCCATTTACATCCTTGGTCGTAGAGAGGCACTTTGAGAGTAAAGTGTCTTGCCCATGAACTCAACCCAATGTCCCCAGCGAGGACCACTCCATTCGGAGTCCATCACCTAACCATGAGGGCATTACACCTTAATAAGCCCCACCCAAACCCTCATGGAAAATTGAATCTTTCTCATGCATTCTTTTTCTTTTCATTGATAGGCGCTCAAGTTGACCAGGAACATAAGCTACACCCATCAAGAACAAGCAACAGTCCTGAAGAGATGTGGAGATTGCGGGCAGCACCTATCTCTTTATTATGGAATAATATGACACTTCCAAAGTTAGAATATCAGTGGATTTTTATGGCCGCTAGTACGATAAATCCATATGATGGGATGGTCACTGGACTGCACCCTTCACTTAAAACTGTGACACGAGTGGATGTTTCATCAAACAAGCTGGGAAAGCTGCCAATTGTGTTATTTCAAATGCCTTCGTTGAAAACTCTAAATGCATCTGAAAACTCCATTTCTGGTCTTCCCAGTCTATGGCTTGGAGGCAAAAGAGATTTGGCGCAAAAGAATAGCTTCAAGGCTGGGAAGAAACCGTACAGTTCGTGCGAGGACATTCATGAAAATCTTGCTTCGGAAGAAGGCGAGCTGGATTTCACTTACGCTGAATCAGGCTGGAATTGCCCTCACTTAGAAGACATCGAGTTACACCACAATGACCTGACGACCCTGCCTACTTGTCTGTTTGAATTGCCGATGCTGAAATATCTGAATGTTTCTTATAACGATATACAGACTCTTCCCTTCGAGATGTGGACTGCCCCTGTGTTAAAATCACTTGATCTGAAGGGAAATTTTGTGAAGAAGTTACCAGTTATGAAAACAAGACAAGGAGGACGGGGAGGAAATGGAAAAACATCAAGTCTTCCTCGTGCTAAAATGTTGTCTTTGAGCAAAGACAGCTTGCCTGTAGACACGAGGTCAGAACAACTATAGCAATATTATAGTCCTGTAGCCTCAGCTCCCTGCACGCATTGCGTACCTGCATCTTTTAGGCGTTATGTAGCTGCAGTAGAGACAGGCGTATTGAACACCAAGTTAAACCCAAATAATGAGCAAGTCTTTCATGTGCTGGCGACGTTATGAAGGCCCTGATTTACCATGTCTACCTCACCCAACTAGCTGCAATCGATAACACAAATCCCGGTCTATTATGGTCCACCTCATCCAACAATATTTAGCAATTATTGAATGCGGCTGCGTAGGGTATGAAGAATTCTGCAAATCAAGGAGGGTGTTATTCACAGAGGTCGAAGGCCGAGGTGGATATCACGCAGAATCCTTCAATATCCTACGAAAGCCGAATTCAATGATTGCTTTATTATTCTTAATTTGGATGCGTACCAAAGTGACAAGTAATTTGGACACTTATGTGGACTATGTGCGTGCGCAGTGTAATTAACAGATATACGACTTCGTGTTAGTCCAGATATTTTTTGTCATCCAGTTATTTGCAAATTGGACAGCATGTTGTCCTGTTACATATACAATATCAAGATGTTATTTGTTCATCCGCTTGTCTTTTTTATGTTTGTTAATTTACTTGGTGTATTTTTTCGTTTTGACAGCCAAGTTCATGGCACCTTGGAAAGAGAACCAGCCAAGATGCCAACTGGTGGAGTCAATGGAAAATAAGTCGTCCGCCTTGAAAATGTTAAATCATCACAGTCAACTGTGCGGAACACGGCCTGGCGACGAAATAAGAAGAGCTCTTGATTCAGAAGAAGAAGACATTGATCCCTCGAAAGGAATCTTCTGCTAACAAAAACTTGATCCTGTCAGCCACCAACATTACAACGAAGATTCCTTTAGGCTTAGCTTGCCTTAGCCTCACAATCTTGGAACGCCCTGAATTTATCCAAACAATAGCATTTTCCGAAGTTCCCCCTCCACACTGGCCTTTATTTCCCACCTTCACTTGGGACGTTGGATTTGGCTCACACTACCTGACCGCATTCCCATCCCATAGCTGAAAAATATCCGTTTTGGAATGGGGCAGAGAGGTCGGTCGTTACAGCGTCAATTGAAGGTCAGCGGCCGAGCATTGAGGCGGCGAGTTAGTGCAGAGAATGGACTGCAGATTGGCAGAGCACGACTCTGCCGGCATTCAGAGAAGAAAATAACGCACAGAATTCTCGCGCATCTTAAGCGGCTCGACTTAAACAACAACACGCTTGGAGAAGTCCCCTTTTGTGCTTGGTCGGAACCGGCCTGCGTCCGGTTGCGTCTACCGTGGTGACACATCCCCATCGAAACACACGGAGCCCAAGTATTCGTGTTTCCCTCAGCTTAACAGGTCTTTAACTCTGAGCAACACATGAAGCTGTGGATTTTGTACCGCTCAAGGATGTTGGAGGTCCTCTCCCAGCTTGGTTCACTTTCACGGGTGAGCAACACTAAAATCACACGCCTTGCCCGCAGAGGTTGGGCTTCCTGTTCTGAACTATGGGACTTGCAGTAGCCAGGTACTGCAGCTTCAGTGTATTCGAGCCCAGTGTAGCTGGAAAGAAAGAAGTCTCCAAGATATTTGTAGGATATCTCAGATTCAGTTTTGGAAAGGTAAGGGGTGCTTAATCTTTTAGCCAAAAAAATCCCTAGAAATGTCAGTTGAAAGTCTATTTGGAACAGCAATTTTCTGGGAGAATCCGATCGGGGGGGTGCAAATTGGTATTACTTCCTCTGGTGTGGAACAGGGACGTTCGAACTTTCCTTCCGATTTGCTACATTTTCCAGTTTTCCAGTCTGCTCAGTCATCCAAAACATAACAGGAAATCGAGTTGTAAAATGGGTAAGCGCCATCTCGTTCGGTTGGTTTGCTGATTTTTGTTCTTAAAAAAAACACCTTCCTTTTATTCACGGGTCATTTTAAGAAATCCTGACACATGATAACTGTTTACTAAAGGGTCCGTCTGACTGCTGAATCCCA
>JAHPZR010034437.1:0-10727 GCA_019787425.1 Platygyra sinensis
TAGCACTGCGAACGGCAGCGAACGTATTTGCGCGGCTGTTCTCTCCTGGCCCCTTCTCGGGCCAGAAAAAATTAAACGTCTGGCGAGCTCGGAGTCAAAGATTGATTTCCGTGACGTCAAAACTTTTTGTTTTGTTTGACCATTAAAAACTTCACCGATAGGACATCTGATACTCGCATACACGCGCGACGCCGTGCGGAGCCGGTGATATATTTTAGAATCATGATTTTGTTCGCTATGAGCGTCATCCGAAACATCGAAACAGACCGAAACTTCTGAGGTTTGGTTTGCTTTGCAAGGCAAAAGTTTTCCAGTGAAGAAAAGTTAAAGGTGTTTTGGAAAAAGTACAAGTGTCCATCTCACTGATCGATTTCTGCGTATTCACCGGAGTCTGTATCTGTCTGTTGTTTGTATCTTTATCAGTTACGTTGGTGGATCGTATGTTTGCGACTCTTTTCGGCTGCAGTGAATGTGAGCAATATCTTGTGATCCTGGAGCTGTGCAGGCTCTGGACTCAAAGTATAGTCTTAGGGAGATTTCACGCTTTTCCTATGATATAATGGTGTGTATGCTGCTGTATATTTCTCTTCAGCAAAATTGGGTTGATTGCTCTATTGGTGGGCTACCATATGTATAAAGTACGATGGGGCAGGACTGGCGTTCCGCTAAGAGCGTTAGCCCTGCTTTTAAGTGATATGTACATCGTATGCCATTGCGATCTGGCTCACACCAGCGGACTAATTTATTTCCTGCAATGTGGTGCCTTTATAGTTAGAATCGTAATGCCGTTGTGTTTGGGCTGAGCCCAGGGCTCTGGTGGCTAAATACATTTTTATTTCTGAAGTTTGATTGGCTCATGTTTATGTTGTCAATCTACTTGAATCGGTGCGGATGTCAGTGGGACCCTTCGATCTCTGATTACTCAGTGGCCTTCTTGTTTATTAGGCTCTGTGGTGACCTTACAGGATTAATCCTTCTGAGTTCATTGATGTTTAATACAAAGTCGGCTGACGGTTGTATGGGCTAAAGGTCTGCAATATGCCGAGTTCCTCTTTCAAGGCATAATTGTAGTTGTCTCACTGGAAGAGTGGCAGGGGAGGCTTCGCTATGTATTTTGGTTGGGGGGGCAGTTTGCTAGCATCCGTAACATGAGTGAGCGTTTAGTGTTTTGTAAGGTCGGCGTCAGGTTACGGCGTGTTGGTAGTTAAATTCTTAGGGATTGGCTGTATAATGGATTCTTTGTTTGGTGCAAATGTTTTTAGGTTGATGTTTGTCTGCTCACTATCACGTAACAGTTGGGAGTCGTGTTCAGAGCCTTGTCTACGCTACCACTTTCTAACTGCTCTGATCTGCGCTGACGAGACGGCTGGCCGGCTGTCAATGCAATGAGTGCGGATATTTGCGGCACTTATTCTACGCGTGAATTTAAGGCCAAGCATCTTATCGTCAGTTCTGCTTTGGTAAAATGATAACTTTACTACTACACAATTTTGGGTGAAGATGACGAAGATGACGACTAGTGATTACCTCATTAAAAACCGTTTCGGTCGTTCACAGACAGCAGCAGTTTAGTCTATATTATTATATGTACCATGGCATAGAAAATACATCCAATCAGAATACAGGGAAGCCGCTGTATATTCCGACGGTATCACATCCAACCTACTCATCATGCGCCGCGCTTATGTTGTTTTGATTGTGTTGATCGCTGTATTTTCCGTGGGTTCTTAACGCTCTCTCTTGGTATAACACTGAAATATCACGTGTATTTTCTTGGTGTACACACTCACCTATAAGCTTGTGTGTATAGTGAGAAAATGCTAGTGACTTTTGGGATATTCCATGTTAGTATATACCACACAAGTGAACAGTACTTCGCGCACGCTGATGGCTAGCTCGGAGGTGATTATAGCCAAGCACTATTCACCTCCGAGAAGCCGAAGAAAAACAAAATGGCTTTTGTCAGTATATTGCCACAAACAAAGTTTCTCTTTGGTCCGCTAGTTAATATTCATCTTGTGTGGTATATACTAAAACAATTATTCACATCAGTGCTGTGAAAGTGGTGGATAATTGTTAAATATACCACTCGAAAGCATTGGATGACTAGGTAGTCTGCAGCGTGCGTTTCAACAGCCAATTTCGATCACAATAATCACATTATGTCTTCCAGCGAGAGTATTACGCAACACATCAGTGTTTCCTGTCTCATCGCTCACTGTACATCGCTATGTGGAAAGTCACAGATGGTGAACAAGGCGTGAATGAAATTGAACCATGGTTGCTCAACATCCAGGTTTGTTGTTACGATTCTTTATGAATGTCCTGTCACTTATGTTATCAGCAGTTCTTACAAGACGCCTTGCTTGTGTTTTTGTCTTTATTGTGCGAGAGCATTTCCAGTCGTAATGCACAAAGATAATTACATTTTACCGGTATACAGGGAATGGTTAAGATGGAGTACAGGGAGTGTTTCTTTTTTTGCAGTACACACATTTTTTTTGATCAATACAGATATCATAACCTTATTGGTACTAATTTTCGCATCGCTTTAATTTCGCGATTTTCGCGATTTAAAAAAAATGGCGAACTTAAAACGACGCGATAAAAAATCTCCGTGAACTCTTATGTCGCGAAATTTAATGCCCTCTTATATTTCTTGTTTTCTCAAGTTGATGAAGAATCCCATATCTTCGTATTGTGTATAATGTGTAAAAGCTCTATGACATGCATACAGATGATAAAACAACATTGTAACCGTCGAATTTCACATCTGTGTTGCTTTGAAACCTCTTCATCTGTATCGCTATTGTCATCTTTAAGTCCTTTCAGCTCCTTGCCGGTTTGTACAGTCATCGAGATGACCATCTCTCCCGGGTTCTTTGTAATTTGAAACGACAATCTGTTTATTCTTTTTAAGTAATGATCCGCGTAAAAACTAGGCAGGCAATTGGCAAAATCGATTAAGAGGTGGGAAAAAATAATTTTAAATTCAATTAAATCGATGCATCTGATTGGCTGATATCGAAAAATCGTAGAAAAAAGCAATAAAAAAGTGACATCAACAAAATTTTTTTTTGATATGTGCCCCATCTCTCTAAAATCTATCTCCCGGTAAAATTTTAGCATTGTTCTATGCGCCAATCAAAAGTAGCCTTTTGGCGCATCGAAATTTTGTTAGTTTAAGATATGTTAAATTTACAAATGCAACGAATTCAAATCCAAAATAAAAAGATATTCGAACGGATTCCAGTGTATCTACTTTTCAATTTGAAATCCAAATTTCAAGCTTTTTGCGTGTGGACCAATCACATACGTTGAATTTAATTTGATTCGAGTGATCAGCGCCGAAGTAATAACTGCCGCTATTTCCACGGTCTATTGTTCTTGTTGCCTAGTTCTTGCACGGATCATTACTTAAGTATTGCCTTGTCCCTATCGATAGGTCCATTGTAGCTGTAACTTGTGTCAGGAATTTCCAATCCTCCTTGCACAAGGGAAGATTTTCTGTTTTTCTTGTCAATGACTTTAGCACATACAACCCCTCGTTGCTATGGTACACGATTTGGTTTCTGTAGTTTGGTTTTGTTATGAGTTGATGATTTTCAGCGATAAGAAGTGTAAAATAACAATAAAATTTTGTGTTTTTTTTTTCCTCATTTTCCCGAAAATTAATTTTCTAAGAAAATAATTTGTGCATCCAAATTACGAAAATAAAGACACGCGAAATATGCCGACCTTTTTTCGCGAAATTAATGGCCCGCGAAGTTAGTACCAATAAGGTACACTTGTTAAGACGCCACATAAAATTATTTCAGACTTAGGGCCAGCACACCAAGTACTAAATCCCTAAACACCGAAATATATCAAGGCATACCCGCGGAGCTCTCTTAGAAAGCTATGCCTACAATGATCAAATCTAAAAGGAAACCCTGTGCTTAATTTCTAATCTAACCTTATGTTGGGATGTTCCAGGCTGTTTTGTGTCGAAGGGTTTGACAACTGAAGGGATTTCATTTTGGTGGCGTGCCCATTCTGAATCTGACCCTGTTTGTTTTAACAGGCCCGTGCTCCAGATTCTACAGTTATTATTGTAGGAACACACTACGACATGCTAGAGAGCCGACAAACGATCAGATTACCTCACAAACTTGAGGACTATGATATCAGATAATTACATCGCCACTGAGTTCGGCGGAGGAGTCCAGAACACACGGGAACGAGGCTTACCCAAAGTGATGGCCATGATCGAGGTCAGCTGTAAGACTGGGTACCATATCCGGGAATTACGACAACTGATCTACAATACGTCATTTGAGATCAAAGAGAAAGGTATCAAAGGTCCCACTTGTGTATAGCTGGTATGCTTCTTTTGGGAAAAAGAACTTTTCTGTGGGGGCAGCAGAAACAAAAATAAAGAACAGAGCAACACTAGAAAGAGGCACGTCATTCGACGTACGAGATTAAGACTTCGCTAAGGATGATTTATCAGAGAAAAGTTTTTTCCCGGCATTATTTTTGAATTACCTCGTTAGGACAGGGTCAACTCTAATAACTCATAAATAAATTTGGAGCTACGCTAATGGATTGGGCCGCCACGAAGCTCTTCGGAACGTCTCACAGGATTGGTTGAGAAGGGGAGATACAAACAATGGCAACAATGAACCCCAGCCTTAAAACAATAGAGCTTCATGCTAACAAGATCCAATGAAATTAGAGGTTCTAGAGAGCTTCGTGACAACAGAATGGATTATAGCTCAACCAATCAGATCGTTGATTTTCCATTAGTATTGTCGGCCGGGTATACTAGTAGATTTCTGCTTATGGAAGCTGGTGTTGCAGAAATGAACACACTTTTTTAATGGCGCTGAAACGCTCTACTAAATTGAATTAAAACACATATACCCGTATTTCTATTAAACAATTAGATTATAAGCTCGAGATTTCTATCGCCGCGTGATAGATGACTTGGGCTCGTAGAAATCGAGAGCAAGTAATCTAATTGTTTCAGTAGAATTCTTACTAAAATTTACTTGAAATAACAGTTTTCAATTATCTGTCGACGTATTGTTAAACTTAACGCCGTGAAAAGATCGCTCGCTCTGAATTGTCATGCCAGTAAAATTAAAGTTGTGTTCGCGCGCGCATCAGTCTTTTTGGTCAATAATTTCACCTTTTTAAAAAGTCGAGAAACCGTAAATGCCGTTCGTTTAGTATTCTCAGGAATTTTGATTATCCATTTGCATTAAAACTTTTCTTCAAAACTTTGGATAAACTAAGAAAACGTCACCATTTCGTAGACGACCTCCAGCCACTGCACACTAATGGCTGATAGTGTGCAATGGCTCAGCCAATCAGATTACAGCATTTGCATTAGTATACTAGTAGAATTCTGCTAAAACTGATTAGTATAAATTTACCGTAGTCTATTGTGAATCCGTGAATTTGATTGGCTATATTACCGTTTTCTACCTGCTGATAGAAGACAGTTACGCATCAGTGCACATCACGCATCACGTTTGAACCTGATGTAACATAATAAAACAGATATTTTCTACGCGCTACTCGACATTTTTCCTTTTTTTGCAATGAGACTACGGTAAATTTATACTAAAACAATTAGACTACTCGCCCTCGTTTTCTACGAGCGATAGTTAACTCGGCTGCGCCTCGTTGACTATCTGCTCGTAGAAAACTCGGGCTCGTAGTCTAATTGTTAAATAGATGACGAGTAGCGTGGCCAATCAGAGAACGGCATTCGTGACAGAACTCTAGTAGATTTGTACTAAAATAAGTTAGTCATGGACCGTGCAACCGCTTACAACTGTCCACTGACTCGACTTTACCTCTCTCGCTCAACAGGAAGTCGTCTGCCTCTGCTGAAAACTCCCATTCCCGCTAGTTACATCGCAGTTGAGGAGGCTGTTAGCGTTATTCGTGAGAGATGTTACCGTGACGATCAGACTCCTGTCCTCAGGTCCGAACAATTCAGGTATTGCTGTCATTGTTGTTGTTTTTACATACTGGCTTACACTCTTTGCACACACAGCTATAAAGTGATGCAATGATTTTCAGCTTCGGACATCATATGACTGTGACATCGTAATAACTCTCTTTTAGGCCTCGTCCACACTACGCTGGAGGAATTTCAAAACGGAGATTTCAATCTGAAATCGCAACAATCATCAGCCATTTTGAAATTGTGTTTGAGGAAAACTCGGTCAGGGAAATCACGTGATTATCGTGACGTCATCGTTGTCCAAAAGCTTTCGTTCTAAAATGTTTTCCGTCCACACGAATACGGAAAAGCCATTTTTTTCAAATTCCAACGGTTTGAAAAGCGTTATTGGAATGCTCTGTTTTCGTGACGGATTAGTATGGACGGTGGGCCTAACCGCAGAAATAAGGCTGCGTTTTCAAATTTCCCCGGCCGTAGTGTTGACACAGCCTTAGACCAAGCCCATTCATTACTCGGACGTTTTTTGGGTCCGTCACGCAATCTTCCTTGGAAGGAGTGCGTGACAAACCATAAGAACGGATTAAGAGGAGACTAACTAAGACCTTATCAGTTGCTCAAGGTGACAAGTAAACAAGTCCATGTCGAAAAGCCCATTCTTTTGTTGTCTGGTTGTGTTTCTTTGATAGCGCTGCGGTCGAAGCCGAGCTTGCGCGACAAAAGGTTCATTTGAGGGGACCAGAGGAGCTGCAACAGGCAACAAGATTCCTACATGACAATGGTACGGAAAATATTACAATAAACAAGTAAGCACACAGGTTTTCATAACCCGATGAAAACACATCAGCCACATGACAAGGGCTCGAAAGTTATTTGAACCTGAATCACAGATGACAGTACGTAAAGTTTTTTTAGAGGCTGGTTGTCGCGGTGGCCCCATGCTTAGTTCGTAGGACTCCAGGTGGAGAGGTCTGGACTTATTGTCATTACATTAGCACCTATAAACCTATCTACAATAGTTGATTTTGTTGCCATGGAGCTAATGGAACTTCTAGCTTTATCTTTCTATTTTCCCCGTTATCGTTCAAATGTTTTTATCGCCTTGTGTCGCAGGTGTGCTGTTGCATTATGACGACCCACTGTTGCGTGACTTGTACTTCTTGGACCCTCAGTGGTTGTGTGACATGTTGGCGCACGTTGTCACCGTCAGGGAAGTCAACCCACACATCAACAATGGTAAGAGGCAATTGTCTGAACACGTTTTTAGGCAGGGACATTTCTTTTTAACATAACCCATATTTTAGGCACTCCGGGGGAAGGATGTGATCGGGGGTGGTTATCCAATGTAGGTCTCGGATTTTTGTAGCACAAAATTTAATCCTCATCGTCTTACTGCGTTTCAGGTGTGATGAAGCGTTCCGACTTATCTCAAATATTTCGTAGTGAGCGCTTCCCAGCGAATCTTATGAGCCAGTACATCAACCTGTTAAGCAAGTTTGAAGTGGCGTTGCCATGGAGCGCGGAGTTCCTACTTGTCCCCTCCCTACTCCCAGACAGTCAGCAAGAGACCAACCAACCCGTGGCAGCTGGGGTCAGTTCTGCAGTGGCTCAGGCAATGAACACGACTGCATACACCAAAGGCAAGGTTCTTCGAAGACAGTATGTCATGTCATATGTGCCCAGCGGATTCTGGCCAAGACTTATCACTAGGTGAGCGATAGAGGAGAAACGGTGATTAGCTAAATAAATAAGTAAAGTTTCACATGTTCGTACAATTTTTCAGGATTGTCCTTGATTTTCTTTGACTCCACGTTTGCTGAATTTGGTAACTGGTGTAAAAACGCCAATTCTCCGGCCAATAGGAACGCAGATGCTGTTCTCTCAGCCGATACCTCCAAATCCATATCTGCAGTCAAAGTTTAAAAAAATCTGTACGTGGAAAGTTTTTGGCGCGAACGTCCTTAAATTCGCAAGTTTTTAAAATACTAGAGCTTGTTTTGTTTTCAGGGTGATTCCAGACGAACGAATCCGCGATACAGTGAAATCATGTTGTCAGCTGTCTCCTGATGGGCCAGTGCAGGAGGGTGACAGAGACAAACTGGCTTCTGTGGCCCAGCCAGAGTTGTCATGCTGGAAGACTGGGGTTGAATTATCGTGTTTTGGCGTAAAGCTGCTCAGAATATGTGAGCTAGAGGGAAGACCATTTTATGGCGCACCAGGTATATCTGCATACATTTGGTCGTGAGACTTGTTCCCCTGATAGAATTTTGTTATTTTCGTAAAGCGCTTGTAGTCTGATATTGCGCTCTTTTCGATCGACTGAGAACGGCGTGAGAACGTGGCGAAAGAGTGACAGAAGAATGATCGTGCACTTGCGTTACAAATATTTGTACTTTGCAAGAAGAAGTGACCAAAATCTGTGTATTTTGGAGAAAACGAAAAACTACATTAAATTTTTTTGGATTTCGTTTGGAACTGACTGAACTTGTCATTACATGTTTATTTTGACAAAGTTTTGAGACCGATGGAAACAGGTCTAGATCATTTAGAGTCTTCATCTGCTCATGCGCGTTGTTAGATGTCGTGAAATCACGAAGAGATTATGAGAACACAGTATGAAATGTATGAAAAACCTACTTCTGTTTCAGATGACATCGCTAATCCAATACACTACAGAGGTGAAGTACATGACACCACTCGGTATTCCACAATTGAGGTTATCACACCATGTGTCCGTATCAGAATGGAGAAGTTTGAACAACGGAAGAAACTGTCTTCAAAAAGAACGAACCGAGGAAAGTCAGAAGAAGGTAAGGGAGCACATTGTGTCCAACGTCCTTCATCAGTATTTGTTTAAAGATAATTTAAGATAAAATTAAAGAATGCTTTGTGCAGGTAACCACCTTGCAACGTTTTTGCGCTCTAATCTCGCAATTTAAGATAAAATAAAAGAATTCTTTGCGCAGGTAACCACCTTGCAAAGTCTTTGCGCTCCAGTCTCGCAGGCACGTTTCGTTTGTAATGTTTTTTTTTTTTGGCTGCTTCTTAAGGAAAGGATTGTAAACACGCGGTAACAATTTTCGGGACAACCGTTCCAAATATTAGAAGAAACTTTGATAGCATATGGTATGATGATTATCAGGAGACATAGACTACGTTTCTTTCCCTGCAAGGAATCGTCTGAAATAAAATCTGGATTTTCTTAATTGTCTTCACAGAACGCCGCGAGAGTTCTAAGTTGATCGGTTTTTAAAGTGAAGTCCGTCTCTGACTGTAGTGTCCAGACTGCCGCTCGGCTGATCGCCATAACTGTTGAACACATGGACACACTCATCACTGATTGGTTCCCAGGCCTTGACGCCATCACGGTGCATGGCTATCGCCTGGTTACCAGAATTATCCCATGCCCCAAGTGCATCATGGCGGTGTGTGGAGTCGAGAGCGAGAAAAAACCAAAGGAAAGAGAAAATGTCGCGATAGATGTTCTGATCTCATCTTCTGGAGCAGACAGCGGGATAAATCTGTCGATGACTGATGGAAGCAGTACTAGCGCGTCGCCATGGCCAAGTCCTGTACATGTTTCAAGAAAACCTGGAGCTAATGGAGAAGGTATTCCGGTAGTTTCCTAAAGAGTTCATGTGCGCTTTTTATTCAACTAGAAATTTCAAGAGGTACTTTCGAAAAGTCGCCAATTTCGTGGCAAAATCTCCGGAAAATCCGAAAATTGTTGATCTTCCGAAATGCGAATCATTCAACCGAAAATTCTGGAAATTCCCAGAGGAAAATCGATTTGAACGAAAATTCTACTTAGGAAGTTTCAAAAACTTAGATAGACCTTTCGAGGTTCTCTCTTTTTGCCGGAAATTCCGGAAAATGCTATTCCGTTTGCCAATGGACATTTCGAGGTATGCAAACGGACTTTTGATATAAAGAGAGGAAAGAGGGAGGCCTTATGGATGCAGTTGTGGGGAGAAGAAAATACATAACATAACAATATTTTATATCGGGGAGGAGGAAAGAAGAAACTTCTTAACGGTATGATTTACACTGGGAGGGAGGAAAGGACGTCAATGGAGTGTCGTTACTTGTAGCCCGTATAGTGTTGTCGGAGGAATTAAGGCAACTCATAATATGGAGTACAGATCTCCAATGCCAAAGTGAGATGTGGTATGAGATTAGGTAACCCACCTATGTGAGATTCGAGGTCCGTAAAGACGCCGGCAAAAAGAAGACTGGGATTTATTGCATGGATAAAGAACACCATTTTCTTGCGGGACACAGCGGATAATCCCGGCCCGGACAGGATTTGGTTCATCTTGTCCACTTTATGGACCTAGCCATGTAATAGCCAAAATTTTCGGATCTTTTGCTCTCGGAGCTAGCCATACCATTATAGCAAAAATCAAGTCTTTTGTAACTTTAGTTGTGCTTTGAGTATGAACAATTCTTATCATATGGTTAGCTCAGTAAGTGGGCAAGATGAACCAAATCGCGCGCTGTGATTGGCTACCCGAGCGGACAAGATGGAGTTATCTTGCCCGCTCGGGACTACCCGCCGTGTCCCGCGAGAAAAATTTCTCCGAAAGTCATATAATAAATCCTTTATTGACCAAGCTTTTTCGGTCAAGATGGCTGGACATTGGCCTCGTTCTTTTTTTTTTTGCGAGTTTATGGACCGAGGCGGAACACGCAAAAAAAGAACTTGGCAATATCCAGCCATCTTGACCGAAAAGCTTGATCAATAAATCTTATGATATGTTTGTTGCTTTTA
>JAHPZR010034438.1:2500-17500 GCA_019787425.1 Platygyra sinensis
CCTTCACCCGGGGGTTTGCTATTAAGGGAAAAGGGGGATGGAGCTTGTCATGTCGGTTTAACTCACCCTTTCTATATTATTTGTATTTTGCAGTCCGTGAGTGATCGGGCCATCATTATGCTTTTTAAATAGATAATCCAAAAATTCTTCACATTATACAATTATTACATTAAAAAGTGAGGAAGTATTTTATCGACATTTTATGGTGGACAGCAGCTACACTTTTTCGAAAAAGAACCATTTCTAATGACTCCAACCGTGATCGATATCTGCAGTGGCTGCCAGCAATGATAAGAAACGAACACGCCTTGCTCTCCATGACGCTTCTTCAGGTATGGCAAAGATAGATCACTTTATCAAGAGTTGCTGATTTCACTTCTCTTTCCCCAAGCCAGGAGGGTCACGAATTGTGATGACAGCGCGTGACTAATTCACTAAATTACCGAAACTCTGGAAATGATTTTCAGGATTCAGGAAATGAGAGCCGGTGTTTAGTACAAAACTATTATGATATTCGAAAATTTAAGGTGGCTCTAAACCCCACGTAAATATTTTTTTCAACTTTGCCAAAAGCTGCATCTCATCTTGCTTGTCAAAATTCTATGATAAGAAAACAATTCACCGTGTCGTTTTTGAAATGTAAGCGCTTAAAGCCGAAATTAACGATGTTTTCAACAGGTCTTACTGTTGCTATGGTAACCTATTATGTCACGAAAATAATACCAGCATGTTCACCAGTAATTTGGCAGTTTTTTGATACCATGATGCAGCATCAATTGATAAAGAGTGCTAATTATGACCCATCAAAATCTACTACTTCGAAAGTGCTGGAAACTGTTTTGAGCCACCTTCCAAGGCGTAGATTTTGATGGGTCACAAAAGTGCACAAATGTCTGTATAGTGCAAACAGGCTTATCTATAGACATAATTCGGGAAACCAGTTTCTAAACTAAGGCCATCGCTTCTCATCGCCCAACCGAAACAGGCGTTTTCTCTTTTCTTTTGATAAATTTAAAAAAAGGGATTAGGCCCATTGTTTTCCCCCTTTTAATGGTGTTTAGGGCCTCTTCATGTGAGCCCGGTAACCGGGCTGGCTTGGTTACAGGGACGAATCTCACGGTTGTTGTCTGGCAGCCCGGTCGACCGGGATGCAATTCAAGAAACAAAACCAAACTGGTGGAACATAAACTTGTATCGTTTGCGACTATTGTAGATTGTTTCAACTTTACTACTACCTCTGTAGTGGAAAAACATACCAGACAAAAATTATTCCATTTCTGCCGATATGTTGCGATAGCGAAGCTCTTTTGTCAAAAATTGTTTCGTCCCGGTCACCCGGACTGGAGCGTTCGTATGGAAAAATTTTCAGTTCATCCCCGTTACCGAGATATC
Organism: Platygyra sinensis; assembly: GCA_019787425.1. Taxonomy (NCBI): domain Eukaryota; kingdom Metazoa; phylum Cnidaria; class Anthozoa; order Scleractinia; family Merulinidae; genus Platygyra; species Platygyra sinensis. The sequence goes on from JAHPZR010034438.1 coordinate 3,893, forward strand.
GGTCGAAAAGTCCGAGTTTTCCGTAACCGGGACAGCCCGGCTTCTCTTTTGAAAAAAATCGAAATTTCTCCAAACTAAAGGTCGGCACACACGAGGGGACTAGTCCCTGCGACTAGTCCTTGCCACTGGTCCCCTGAAGAGTTTACACGTTGGGACTGGTCGCAGGGACTTGTCCCACGAACAGTTCACACGAAGCGTTTCGAGAAACAAGTCGCAGGGACTTGCCCCAAAAATTCAAATTGGTTTGAATTCGTGGGACTAGTCGCAGGGACCAAAGTTGGTCCCTGCGACTAGATTTTGAAGCAAAAATGGCCAGTTCACACAATGGTACTTTTCCCTGCAACTTGCTGCAGGGACTAGTTGCAGGGACTAATCCCCTCGTGTGTGCCGACTGGGGCGAGGTGAGATCTCGGAAACCTAGCCAGCCCGGTTGACCGGGCTCATAAGGGGCCCTCGTCTTCGAACACCCGTGAGAGCGAGAGTGGCAAAAGCCGTGAAGATGCAATCATGGCTCGCTTGGAATAATTCAATTGTTAATTTTTTAACACTGTCTCAGGAAATACATGTCATTCCGTGGATCAACTAACAAACACTTTACACGTGGAAAAATGATGACAGCATGGCATTGAACCCGACATGCGTTACAAGCTGAATCAAGTAACATAATTAAAAGGTCGCGATACTGACCGCCTAGTTATTTCTGAGAGGTTTACGTATGTATAAAGGGAACTTTGTACAATTGATGGTTTCATAGAAACGGCATTGATTTCAGCTTTAAAGGATAATTTATTACAGGTCATGAAATTTTCTGTGCAGTGATAAATTGTACGCGATGACCTGGTGACCTTTGTAGAGTCTCAGTGATGAACTTAAATTTGTCTTATGCTTTTATATAATGTACTCCTCTATCACCATGTTCATCGCGTCATCAGATTAAGGTGGCCGAACACAGTTTTCGCGAGCGCTTTCGCTGATGCAATTCAGCACGTGCACAATAGGATTTCAAGAACAAACATGCCGTCAATAGAGCGATCATTTTATTTACTCAACACCCGCGCTATCTGTGTTATTTTTCTCTATAATTGAACGCAGTGTATTGATGGCTTTATTACAAAGATATGTTAGAAAAGGTTATGATTCATAGAACCAACAATTTTCAGCTTCTGTTTGTTACCGAAAGAACCCTATTAAATGCAACGATGCACAGTTGCTCGAAAAATTGAGACCGATTGCTTTAGCAGAAACGTGCCGATTTCTAAAAATCCAGTCGTTAGATTTTCAAGAAATTGGCAAAATACAGTTTAGAAACTACGTGAATGATCTATCAAGAAAAATCTGAATTTTGACATAGCGGATTTTTAATAATACCGAAAACGATTAACGGCAAATTACGGAAATCGCCTATGTCAAAATTATATAAGAACAGTGTTGACAGAACGGATTTAAGAACGCCTGCCTCAGTGGAACAGTCAAGGGCCAGAAGAAGGGGGTCTACCGATCTCCACCATATTTATGTTGCATTAAGGTCTTAGCCAACTAGTAACTATGGTAATATTTTTTTTGTCTATTGTCCTTATTGTTTCCGACAACAGACCACCCCCCTCCCTCCCCCCCCCCCCCAAAAAAAAAATATATATATGCTCAGTGGCGTGACAAAAGTTGTGATTTTAGATCAACTTTAGTAGGCTGTATCTCTGAGGTTATTCAAGTAGCAGATTTCATTTTACATCAACATCACAGTTGTCCTTTGATAGTTCAAATACATACAAGAACAAATGTTTGCTATGCATCGCTTAAGTTCTACATGCAAACATGAAAGGCATACTTCGTGTCATTTTCGAAACTAGTAAAATTGGGCATTTTCAAATTCTTTTTTCTTAAGGGTCCGGGAAGATACAAATATTCTACTAATTGCTAGTTACTCACCATACATAGGTTAATGTTTTACGAAAGTGTTAAAATTGGTCCAGTGAATTGAACTTTTTTAACGGTTCACTGTTTCACTGCTTCGTCCATTGTCATTTTCCCAGTCAAGTTCGATACAACTGCTACTTCTGTTCTGCTGTCGATCTTTATTTCCGCTTTTCGCCGTGTTAACAACCAATGACAGGTGTAAAACAGCCAATAGCGACGGTATCTTGTCATATTATTTATGATTTTGATGTATAACGAGAGTCAAAGGCTAAGCAAGATCCAAAGAAGCTTTTCTGTGTTGTTAATATTGCGTGACAGCTCTGGTTCACCGTTTCGGTCAATTTTGGTGTAGCCATCTCACCAAGACATGAGTGTGCAAGTAGATTACCAGACATCACGCCTAGGTATCTTGTCTTTCATGAGTATGTGATCCTGATTCATAAAAAGCTTTCAGACATTTAAGTCTCGAATCCATCAAACAACGTTTACTAGCAAAGTAATGTTGATATCCGTAATAGAATGCGAATGTTAGTGGGATGCTCGGACGTTTCTCCAAATTCTCTGCACCTTGAGGCCGGTTAACCAGGGTTAATTTACTGGACAATATCCATGGAACTTATTATAAGTTGCACATACGGAACTTTAGAATGGCTCACATTGAGAAGCTTTACATGCGCATGGACTGGGAATGAAAAAGCTAACGGATTGCTGTGGGGTGGGTGAGTGGGTAGGGGGGAAGGGGGGTTAAGGTAACGCCTGAGATGCTGTTGATAATTTACAGAAAAGATAGGGCAAGTGAAATTTAACATTTTGGGAATGAATTCGGATGAATATAATGTCTTTACTATGTTCGCAAATGTATATCCTGTTGTTTATTTTGATATTTTTGGCGACAGTTTCGGTCCCGGTATGACTGCTCTCCATGCGTCATAAATTGTCAGATTGCAAACAAACTTTTCGTGAGTATGAGTTAGAGTCCTATGTATTTATTTGAAAATGAAATGTTTTGTACAAACGCTCCAAGCGATTAAGTATTTAACGCATCAACATTCGCCTTTTAAAATTGATTTTATATGCGACCGACTGAGAACATTTCGTAAATAACAAGAACACAAAAGAAACATTCCACAGATGTCATCCTCAGCACGTGTTCTTTTTATTGCATACACGAACTGATAATTAAACCGGCTCTTTTTCCAGCAGGAAAAAGATTTTGGCTTGTTTTTGTTTGCATTTTTATACAAAGTGCTTTAAACGTTCGTGATAGAGTGGTAATCGAATTGATTTAATGCAAATAAAATGTCTATTTCGATTCATCGTGGGAACAAGACATTTTGTCTGACTTCATTATCAGAGAAAGTATTACTGCGCCTTTCAATAACATGCAGACTCTAAAATTCAAAACTCAACCGGCAAATGGGTTTTTTGCTACCGTCAATGAAATGTTCGCTCGGCGGCTCCTCCCAGCTTCCGACTACTACCGAGAGCGTGGTAATCGAAACGTTTAGTACAGTTCAGACAACCAAACAGTGCTCGGCAGTAGCTGGAAGCTGGGAGGAGCCGCCGAACGATTGATTGACGGAAGCGAAAAGTGCATTTGTCGGTTGAGCTTTGAATTTTAGAGTCCGCATGTTACAAATTGAATTTACAAATTGAAAAAGTAGTTTGTTTTGCTACAATAGCCCTTTTCACGGTTAGTTTTTCTCATTTGCATTACAATGTAATCCAACGTGGATGCGAGGCAATTTCGGGCTAAAACTGCAAAACAGCCCGAAATTGCCTCGCATACATGCTAAATGTTATTGTAATGCAAATGAGCAAAGGTAACCGTGAAAAGGGCTATTGGATGTACTAAAGAGCTGTTCTTACAGTTTTAGAACAATTTTGGCTTTTGGGTCTTAACAAACGCAAATTTCACTCAGAAGTCAGACCATGTTTGATCAGGTATATAATTCAATTTCGTCCCTGATACAGAGGTTGAAACTTTGAAACCAAAAAGTATTGAAGATTTTGATTAGTTCTAATGTTTACACTGTAAATTACGGATTTGCGGCGATCTATTACGTCTTCCACTCAACGTACAGAAATCAATTTCGCTTTGGGAAAAGTGCAGTGATGTTTTGTTCACTTTCGGCCCACGCGCCTCACTCCAACTACGGAGATGCAAAAATAGAAGATAAGAATGCGGTTTCACTGTTTAAAAGCTGTCGATAGAAACTTTGTTCAATTAAATGGAGGGAACAACACAGACGCATTCGTCGCTTTGCAGTTGGGCAAGTGTATTCGATCAAATCGCTAACAATGTGCTCTTCTGACTTCGTCTTTCGAAAATGTAAGCAAGACAGTGCCTTCCGTGTAAGTGGTGTTTTGCAGCTCACTAAAACAGGCTCTCCAGTAACGAAAAACTTCCCACTCCTTCGCTTGTTCCCCTCAGATGCTATGATAGCTTGAAGGTATGACGTCGAACGTACTAATTTGCATATTTTGACCGCGCGAGGAATGTCGCACATTTTGACTCAAATTGGCCACCTTCGAAGCTCGAGAAAAAATTCGTACGCGCTTGTCCGTAGCCCAGACTCGAAAAATACGAATCAGAGGATCATAGACTTCAATATTTCAGAATAAAAAGGTAGGCAAAAATTTCAAATCATAGGCACTTTAAAGGCTTATTGATTTCGCAAAAGTTATGCAATAGAATGACCTTCACAAACTCCTATTCTTATATGCTAACTGGATTCTTTAACTGCTAATGGCAAGAACAATAGAGCCAGTACACTGGTCTAATTTCGAGATGGTTTCCCGCAAACACAAACAACATAGCTTGCAATGTTTTAATAACTTTTTTTATCGAACAGAAGCGCACTCGATCTCATTACAGTCTGGGTCTCGCTTGAAACATGAACTGATTTAGAACGGGTCGGCTATGCGCACCGAGCAAAATAGGGTCGGACATAAACTATAGTTTAGTAGTCAAAATGCGTTAAACAAACTTCAAAGAGCTCAGTCAAATAGCTGAGCACTGCCCGACTAGAATAAATATGGAGCAAAAACAAGGCTTCCTTCTTCCTTATTTCTTGGACTTGTCTAAATATATATTCACTTTTGCGAGCAAGTCGTTCACATTGTTCAGGGTGTCCATGGCTTTGTGACACATTTTTTGAAGGGCAAGTTATGCTTCTTTTGCGTGATCAATATTTCGCTTCTTCTCCTCCTCTCTGCCATCCTCTTCTTCGGAACTATCCAGTGATGAAGCGACCAATTCATTGTCAAGTTTCCTTTTAACAGCTTCTGCTTTTATTTGACTTGGAGTCATCAGCGTGGAATACTTTTTTGCCTGCTATCAAGGAAGGGGTTTCGTCTAGACCCGTCGACATTGTTGGCTGGTTAGCAGGTTGAGCTGATCGCAAAGTTCTTAATTATGTTGCGCATAATAATAATAACTTTATTTGAGTCTCAAATCATTCTAGCCGAGCACGAGTGCTGTACTAATTGGGGAGACTGTAAATCAAATAAATCAAATCAAATTAAATGTTGGTTTTTGAGGAGAGGGGAAAACCGGAGTTCCCGGAGAAAAACCTCTCGGAGCAGAGTAGAGAACCAACAAACTCAGCCCACATATGACGCCGGGTCCGGGAATCGAACCCGGGACACATTGGTGGAAGGCGAGCGCTCTCACCACTACACCAACCCATTCTCCCCATCAAGCGATCTGTTGATTGCTCCAAGTACATCCTTACAACGTGGTCAGGCAATCCCGCCTCATTGACTTTTTGCTTGGCAAAGAGCAACACCTCCTTGCAGTCCTTGCCGTGGCAGAGGTTGTAACATTCCAAAATGACGCGTTTTTCAATTTCTCCGATGGAGACGCGTTTCCCTCGAGCACCTGTTTAATGAATGAAACAAAAGGACTAAAGGCCTTTAGAAAATTGGTTCTGGGCGAGAATTGGAACACTTATGTAGTTCTTTGTCGTCCATTTGTCGCAATATTGTAAACAACACCAGCTGAAACTTTTACCTTTATCCTAGCTGTTTTCAGAACGCACCGACTCTTCTTCTTTTGTGTCCCATAGGCGCCACAAATTTGACATTTTGAAAAAAAATCCCTGCTTGCCACTTTTTTAAAGGATGATTGCCGGCGCAAAAAGACGTTAATTTTTTTATTTTTGCGCACGTACAAAATATGTAAATTCTGTGATGTTATTTATTGAAACAATAGGCATAATTAAACTTATGAAATCCGCAATTAAGTTTACCTTGGAATCATTGTTGTAAATAAAATGGACGTACAAGCTAAGAGATCCAAGCGGAGGTGTTAAATATTTTGGCGTTTTTGTTGCTTTTAGTTACCTTACAGCCTCCATTAGGCAATGATACGTTTCCGTTGCAGCAGCGTTTACTTCCGGATTTTCGTGGCTGTACCTTTTTATGGTCGTGACATATTTTCCCTAACATCAGAACAAGCATGGTTGTTCTGGAGAAATACTGGCGAGACACCGGGCTCGTTTTTGAGGCTAGCCTTAGATCTTTTACCCTCTCTTTCCAGTTTAACCGCATGTGAACAGCCTCGTATTACCCAACACTTTCTGGCAAATTAATAACAACATAAGAGAAACAGTACTTGTAGTCACAGGAGGGTTGCTCGTTTATAGAGAATCTGTTTTTGTGATTCAGAAAATAAGTTACACTTTCTTTTGGTTGTTTTATAAAAAATGTGTGATCCATCGACCGCACCAAAACACTTAAAGAATAATTTTTAACAGCTTCTTCCAGTAAATTCCCAATCTTGGGTACTTTAATATATTGAGGACCTCAGAAAGTTGAGACAACAGTGCTTATAATCCATCAAATCTTTTCGCTCGAGCGTGTTTGGTCCAAACACGTCACATGACCGAATATTCCCCAGCTAAAACTGGGGAATATCCGAGATTAGTATATACTAAAACAGTGGATAGTGTTGGCTCGTCAAACTCAGGATATCCTGTGCTATTTATCTCCGAGCAACTCAAGAGAAAATGGCGTCCCGGTTTGCAGCCGTGACAAGTGGAGAAATCATCCAAATTAATTTTTGTGGTGTATATTATCTCACTGTTTTAGCATATACTAAAACAACTATTCACCTCAGTGTCGGTGGCTAGCGTTGGATATTTACCTCGCCGCTTCGCGGCTCGGTAAACATCCACCGCTAGCCACCTCCACTTCGGTGAATAGTTGTTAAATAATCCCCAATTTTCCGGCTGCGCGCGTTGCGAAAAAGATTTGAAGGATAATAAAGACAATAGCCTCCATTTGGGGCGAACATATGCTCGGATCTTTGTCCTTGGACATTATCTGTTTCCTGTTCGCTTCTCGGGATAGATAATGTCCGTGGACAAATATCCTAGCCTATTTTCGCGCCAAATGACGACTGTTGTTTATATACCCTCGAACTATATCAGCCACTGTCATTTTGCAAGCCCAAACTGAAGCGTTCACTACCTTGCGGTATCTCCCTACATCTGAAAGATAGTAGGGGTAACTGCCACTTGCTTTTCGACAAACACAAGCATTCGCATGTGCATTGTTTCACAAGAAAACTTGAAGAAATTCGACTTCGACATCCTGAAGCTCTCCTTCCACTCCTCCGCCATTATTGCACCACTCATAAAGTTATCCTACCATTGAGAGGTTCGAGCTGGATGTCGAAGTCGAATTTCTTCAAGTTTTCTTGTGAAACAATGCACATGCGAATGCTTGTGTTTGTCGAAAAGCAAGTGGCAGTTACCCCTACTATCTTTCAGATGTAGGGAGATACCGCAAGGTAGTGAACGCTTCAGTTTGGGCTTGCAAAATGACAGTGGCTGATATAGTTCGAGGGTATATAAACAACAGTCGTCATTTGGCGCGAAAATAGGCTAGGATATTTGTCCACGGACATTATCTATCCCGAGAAGCGAACAGGAAACAGATAATGTCCAAGGACAAAGATCCGAGCATATGTTCGCCCCAAATGGAGGCTATTGTCTTTATTATCCTTCAAATCTTTTTCGCAACGCGCGCAGCCGGAAAATTGGGGATTATTTAACAACTATTCACCGAAGTGGAGGTGGCTAGCGGTGGATGTTTACCGAGCCGCGAAGCGGCGAGGTAAATATCCAACGCTAGCCACCGACACTGAGGTGAATAGTTGTTTTAGTATATGCTAAAACAGTGAGATAATATACACCACAAAAATTAATTTGGATGATTTCTCCACTTGTCACGGCTGCAAACCGGGACGCCATTTTCTCTTGAGTTGCTCGGAGATAAATAGCACAGGATATCCTGAGTTTGACGAGCCAACACTATCCACTGTTTTAGTATATACTAATCTCGGATATTCCCCAGTTTTAGCTGGGGAATATTCGGTCATGTGACGTGTTTGGACCAAACACGCTCGAGCGAAAAGATTTGATGGATTATAAGCACTGTTGTCTCAACTTTCTGAGGTCCTCAATATATTAAAGTACCCAAGATTGGGAATTTACTGGAAGAAGCTGTTAAAAATTATTCTTTAAGTGTTTTGGTGCGGTCGATGGATCACACATTTTTTATAAAACAACCAAAAGAAAGTGTAACTTATTTTCTGAATCACAAAAACAGATTCTCTATAAACGAGCAACCCTCCTGTGACTACAAGTACTGTTTCTCTTATGTTGTTATTAATTTGCCAGAAAGTGTTGGGTAATACGAGGCTGTTCACATGCGGTTAAACTGGAAAGAGAGGGTAAAAGATCTAAGGCTAGCCTCAAAAACGAGCCCGGTGTCTCGCCAGTATTTCTCCAGAACAACCATGCTTGTTCTGATGTTAGGGAAAATATGTCACGACCATAAAAAGGTACAGCCACGAAAATCCGGAAGTAAACGCTGCTGCAACGGAAACGTATCATTGCCTAATGGAGGCTGTAAGGTAACTAAAAGCAACAAAAACGCCAAAATATTTAACACCTCCGCTTGGATCTCTTAGCTTGTACGTCCATTTTATTTACAACAATGATTCCAAGGTAAACTTAATTGCGGATTTCATAAGTTTAATTATGCCTATTGTTTCAATAAATAACATCACAGAATTTACATATTTTGTACGTGCGCAAAAATAAAAAAATTAACGTCTTTTTGCGCCGGCAATCATCCTTTAAAAAAGTGGCAAGCAGGGATTTTTTTTCAAAATGTCAAATTTGTGGCGCCTATGGGACACAAAAGAAGAAGAGTCGGTGCGTTCTGAAAACAGCTAGGATAAAGGTAAAAGTTTCAGCTGGTGTTGTTTACAAATATTGCGACAAATGGACGACAAAGAACTACATAAGTGTTCCAATTCTCGCCCAGAACCAATTTTCTAAAGGCCTTTAGTCCTTTTGTTTCATTCATTAAACAGGTGCTCGAGGGAAACGCGTCTCCATCGGAGAAATTGAAAAACGCGTCATTTTGGAATGTTACAACCTCTGCCACGGCAAGGACTGCAAGGAGGTGTTGCTCTTTGCCAAGCAAAAAGTCAATGAGGCGGGATTGCCTGACCACGTTGTAAGGATGTACTTGGAGCAATCAACAGATCGCTTGATGGGGAGAATGGGTTGGTGTAGTGGTGAGAGCGCTCGCCTTCCACCAATGTGTCCCGGGTTCGATTCCCGGACCCGGCGTCATATGTGGGCTGAGTTTGTTGGTTCTCTACTCTGCTCCGAGAGGTTTTTCTCCGGGAACTCCGGTTTTCCCCTCTCCTCAAAAACCAACATTTAATTTGATTTGATTTATTTGATTTACAGTCTCCCCAATTAGTACAGCACTCGTGCTCGGCTAGAATGATTTGAGACTCAAATAAAGTTATTATTATTATGCGCAACATAATTAAGAACTTTGCGATCAGCTCAACCTGCTAACCAGCCAACAATGTCGACGGGTCTAGACGAAACCCCTTCCTTGATAGCAGGCAAAAAAGTATTCCACGCTGATGACTCCAAGTCAAATAAAAGCAGAAGCTGTTAAAAGGAAACTTGACAATGAATTGGTCGCTTCATCACTGGATAGTTCCGAAGAAGAGGATGGCAGAGAGGAGGAGAAGAAGCGAAATATTGATCACGCAAAAGAAGCATAACTTGCCCTTCAAAAAATGTGTCACAAAGCCATGGACACCCTGAACAATGTGAACGACTTGCTCGCAAAAGTGAATATATATTTAGACAAGTCCAAGAAATAAGGAAGAAGGAAGCCTTGTTTTTGCTCCATATTTATTCTAGTCGGGCAGTGCTCAGCTATTTGACTGAGCTCTTTGAAGTTTGTTTAACGCATTTTGACTACTAAACTATAGTTTATGTCCGACCCTATTTTGCTCGGTGCGCATAGCCGACCCGTTCTAAATCAGTTCATGTTTCAAGCGAGACCCAGACTGTAATGAGATCGAGTGCGCTTCTGTTCGATAAAAAAAGTTATTAAAACATTGCAAGCTATGTTGTTTGTGTTTGCGGGAAACCATCTCGAAATTAGACCAGTGTACTGGCTCTATTGTTCTTGCCATTAGCAGTTAAAGAATCCAGTTAGCATATAAGAATAGGAGTTTGTGAAGGTCATTCTATTGCATAACTTTTGCGAAATCAATAAGCCTTTAAAGTGCCTATGATTTGAAATTTTTGCCTACCTTTTTATTCTGAAATATTGAAGTCTATGATCCTCTGATTCGTATTTTTCGAGTCTGGGCTACGGACAAGCGCGTACGAATTTTTTCTCGAGCTTCGAAGGTGGCCAATTTGAGTCAAAATGTGCGACATTCCTCGCGCGGTCAAAATATGCAAATTAGTACGTTCGACGTCATACCTTCAAGCTATCATAGCATCTGAGGGGAACAAGCGAAGGAGTGGGAAGTTTTTCGTTACTGGAGAGCCTGTTTTAGTGAGCTGCAAAACACCACTTACACGGAAGGCACTGTCTTGCTTACATTTTCGAAAGACGAAGTCAGAAGAGCACATTGTTAGCGATTTGATCGAATACACTTGCCCAACTGCAAAGCGACGAATGCGTCTGTGTTGTTCCCTCCATTTAATTGAACAAAGTTTCTATCGACAGCTTTTAAACAGTGAAACCGCATTCTTATCTTCTATTTTTGCATCTCCGTAGTTGGAGTGAGGCGCGTGGGCCGAAAGTGAACAAAACATCACTGCACTTTTCCCAAAGCGAAATTGATTTCTGTACGTTGAGTGGAAGACGTAATAGATCGCCGCAAATCCGTAATTTACAGTGTAAACATTAGAACTAATCAAAATCTTCAATACTTTTTGGTTTCAAAGTTTCAACCTCTGTATCAGGGACGAAATGAATTATATACCTGATCAAACATGGTCTGACTTCTGAGTGAAATTTGCGTTTGTTAAGACCCAAAAGCCAAAATTGTTCTAAAACTGTAAGAACAGCTCTTTAGTACATCCAATAGCCCTTTTCACGGTTACCTTTGCTCATTTGCATTACAATAACATTTAGCATGTATGCGAGGCAATTTCGGGCTGTTTTGCAGTTTTAGCCCGAAATTGCCTCGCATCCACGTTGGATTACATTGTAATGCAAATGAGAAAAACTAACCGTGAAAAGGGCTATTGTAGCAAAACAAACTACTTTTTCAATTTGTAAATTCAATTTGTAACATGCGGACTCTAAAATTCAAAGCTCAACCGACAAATGCACTTTTCGCTTCCGTCAATCAATCGTTCGGCGGCTCCTCCCAGCTTCCAGCTACTGCCGAGCACTGTTTGGTTGTCTGAACTGTACTAAACGTTTCGATTACCACGCTCTCGGTAGTAGTCGGAAGCTGGGAGGAGCCGCCGAGCGAACATTTCATTGACGGTAGCAAAAAACCCATTTGCCGGTTGAGTTTTGAATTTTAGAGTCTGCATGTTATTGAAAGGCGCAGTAATACTTTCTCTGATAATGAAGTCAGACAAAATGTCTTGTTCCCACGATGAATCGAAATAGACATTTTATTTGCATTAAATCAATTCGATTACCACTCTATCACGAACGTTTAAAGCACTTTGTATAAAAATGCAAACAAAAACAAGCCAAAATCTTTTTCCTGCTGGAAAAAGAGCCGGTTTAATTTATCAGTTCGTGTATGCAATAAAAAGAACACGTGCTGAGGATGACATCTGTGGAATGTTTCTTTTGTGTTCTTGTTATTTACGAATGTTCTCAGTCGGTCGCATATAAAATCAATTTTAAAAGGCGAATGTTGATGCGTTAAATACTTAATCGCTTGGAGCGTTTGTACAAAACATTTCATTTTCAAATAAATACATAGGACTCTAACTCATACTCACGAAAAGTTTGTTTGCAATCTGACAATTTATGACGCATGGAGAGCAGTCATACCGGGACCGAAACTGTCGCCAAAAATATCAAAATAAACAACAGGATATACATTTGCGAACATAGTAAAGACATTATATTCATCCGAATTCATTCCCAAAATGTTAAATTTCACTTGCCCTATCTTTTCTGTAAATTATCAACAGCATCTCAGGCGTTACCTTAACCCCCCTTCCCCCCTACCCACTCACCCACCCCACAGCAATCCGTTAGCTTTTTCATTCCCAGTCCATGCGCATGTAAAGCTTCTCAATGTGAGCCATTCTAAAGTTCCGTATGTGCAACTTATAATAAGTTCCATGGATATTGTCCAGTAAATTAACCCTGGTTAACCGGCCTCAAGGTGCAGAGAATTTGGAGAAACGTCCGAGCATCCCACTAACATTCGCATTCTATTACGGATATCAACATTACTTTGCTAGTAACGTTGTTTGATGGATTCGAGACTTAAATGTCTGAAAGCTTTTTATGAATCAGGATCACATACTCATGAAAGACAAGATACCTAGGCGTGATGTCTGGTAATCTACTTGCACACTCATGTCTTGGTGAGATGGCTACACCAAAATTGACCGAAACGGTGAACCAGAGCTGTCACGCAATATTAACAACACAGAAAAGCTTCTTTGGATCTTGCTTAGCCTTTGACTCTCGTTATACATCAAAATCATAAATAATATGACAAGATACCGTCGCTATTGGCTGTTTTACACCTGTCATTGGTTGTTAACACGGCGAAAAGCGGAAATAAAGATCGACAGCAGAACAGAAGTAGCAGTTGTATCGAACTTGACTGGGAAAATGACAATGGACGAAGCAGTGAAACAGTGAACCGTTAAAAAAGTTCAATTCACTGGACCAATTTTAACACTTTCGTAAAACATTAACCTATGTATGGTGAGTAACTAGCAATTAGTAGAATATTTGTATCTTCCCGGACCCTTAAGAAAAAAGAATTTGAAAATGCCCAATTTTACTAGTTTCGAAAATGACACGAAGTATGCCTTTCATGTTTGCATGTAGAACTTAAGCGATGCATAGCAAACATTTGTTCTTGTATGTATTTGAACTATCAAAGGACAACTGTGATGTTGATGTAAAATGAAATCTGCTACTTGAATAACCTCAGAGATACAGCCTACTAAAGTTGATCTAAAATCACAACTTTTGTCACGCCACTGAGCATATATATATTTTTTTTTTGGGGGGGGGGGGGAGGGAGGGGGGTGGTCTGTTGTCGGAAACAATAAGGACAATAGACAAAAAAAATATTACCATAGTTACTAGTTGGCTAAGACCTTAATGCAACATAAATATGGTGGAGATCGGTAG
>JAHPZR010034439.1:0-44549 GCA_019787425.1 Platygyra sinensis
GCACATACCAACTGAGATAGCAAGATGGAAATGGTCTTGGATAGGCCACACGCTGCAAAAACGAGCCACTAACACAACTAGGCAGGCCTTGAAAAGAATCGGCAGGGTAAAAGGAGGGTGGGAAGACACGAAGGAGGAGGTCGACAAAAGAAGAGATGAAGTTGGTGAGCATCACCTGGATCACAGCTGAGAAGATGGCAACAGAGTCCGCTAGAAGAGCATTGTTGACGCTCTTTGCTCCACTAGGAGTCTAAAGGATTAAGAAGGATTCGCCAGAAGTTCAAATAGCAAGCGGACAAAAAGTCTGAACTGAGATTCTTTAAATTGTTTTGGAAACTTCTATGGAACTGTTTTAAGAAGGAATTCAGCAGCAGTTCGAGTAACAAGTGGACAAAAACCTAGTGCCGAGATTATTTGCAACGTATTGCAAACTTCTGTACGATTGCTTTCAATATCTTCTCGAAGAAAATCATCTCTTAGACCCCATTTATATGGTCTCGGGTACACGAGACAACCCTCCCCCCCAAGCTACCCTGGCCAAGGTAACATTTAGCTTGTTTCTTTCCTAAATTCAACCAACCGTTTACATTAGGATCGCAAACCGTCTCAGCCTGGAGGCGAGACAACTCGGGTTGGCGAGTTGTCTCACCTCGGCAGGTAGGGTAACCCTGGCAAGCGGGACAACTTTTTTTCATATAAACGCTTTGGCTCGCCTAACCGGGACAACTCTCGGCGTGGCGCGTCACGTAATGCTTAAGCGGCCTTCACACGGCAAACTAAAGTTGGCAAACTCGTGTTTGCAAACTCAAGTTGATGTGTGTGAACGGCACAAAAACAGTCGGCAAACAAGTTGGCAAACTGTTGGCGACGAATAGAACTTGCCTCTATTCTCGCCAACTTTTTCGCCAACTTTTTCGTGTTGGTAAACTCGTATCTGACGTGTGAACGGTTGGCCAACATGTGTTGGTAATTTTCAACCAATCAAAACGAGCTCTATTCACGTGATTTATTTGCGTGACACTTCACAAAATGGGGGACGCGAGTCAACACTTTTTAAATTTAATCTCAAAACGGTTCACAATTGTTTGGCTGTTCGGGACGTTTCATCTATAGCCTACAAAGATACTAAAAACAAACAAAACAAAACGGAGGGGCGCGCGGACAAACTTGGTTTCGTACAAACCTTTCTAATTCACCGCTTTCTGGTTCTTCTCTTCTTATCCTCTGTTTCACTGTAGTACGTGATTGAAACTGCACTAAAAAGCAGTCATGTTGGAAATTGCCGTGTTTGTTATTTGCCACGAGTTTGACGTGTGAAGGAACGAGTTTACCAACTTTTTGAAGTTTTCCAACACGAGTTTGCCAACTTAAGTTTGCCGTGTGAAGGCCGCTTTAGATTTAGGATTTAAAGCAGCAATTCGTATCAAGGAAGTGAAAATTAATTCGGCAAAACCCGCTGTGACCGAACGACCGGGGAAACCCCAAAGAAAGAGGGACATTTGCACATTTGATTATTCAGTAAGGGTTATGAATAATCATGCTCGGTTTACTTTCTCGGCCTACAGGAACCACGTTTTCACATATAAACGCTCGATAAAGCTGCATCAGGAGAAGGGTTGTCTCGGGTAATGCACTTATCAATTGAAATCCCGACCCCCCCCCCCACCCCGGGCCAAGGTGGGGATTTGACTTGACACCATTACAAATCTTAACAAACCTCCACCCTTGTGGGGCATATTGACTGGTAAAACCCCCACCTTGGACCCTAAAGAATGAGGAAATATAGAACTTAAGAAACCACATGGTTTTAATAAAGACTAAGAAGTAGAAGAGCGTAGATCTGCATTGTGTGTAGACATTCCAACCCCTTTTGAGGAGAAATAGGGAGGCTCTTTTAGCGCCGAAGGCGCTAAGACGAGCGCCAAGGGCGCGAGCTTCTAGGAGGGTCTGGGGGCATGCCCCCCCAGGAAATTTTGCAAATTTAGTTTCTCTCAAGTGGCATTTCCTGCATTTTGACATCATTTTTGTGGTTTTCTTTAAGGTCTTAGATTCTGAAAATTAAGGATAGGAAAGTGTAATACGTAACGTTTTACACTCAGATCGCAAAAAATACTTATAAGATAAGCAATTTTTTCCTTGTTTTCAGAATTTTATGATAAATCGGGAGAACCTGATAAAAATCGGGAGAGCGGGAGGTAACACATCAAATCGGGAGACTCCCGATCAAATCGGGAGGGTTGGAATGTCTGTGTGTGAGAAGTTTTGTTTAAAGACAATAACATTTTCCAGTCAATGAACCATGAAAGCTCAAGGCAAAATCCCAAAGGATTAATCTAAATGATGGAATAAAGGGAAAATAATTAGGAAACTTGCCTTTCAAAACCAGATGTCGAACCAAACAACTGCACGAAATCCAGCGAGCCGCGAGCGACACCAGTGACCACGTGAAGAAATTGCCGTGAGGAAACTAGGCACGAGTCAAATCCCCACCTCGCTCCCCGACCTCGATGAATGTGTGAATGCAAATGCTGAGAAATCCCCCACCCCCACGGGCAAACCGTGCCTTCAAATGCCATAAAAATCCCCCACATTCCCCCTCCTTGGCCCGGGGTGGGGGGGGGGGTCGGGATTTCAATTGATAAGTGCATAATCGACACCATATAACTGGGCCCTAACAACACCAAGTGTCGAAAACAAATTGTGAAAAACAGTCAAGTGCTGGTGAAATGAAGCTTATAGTAAAATGTTGCCTGTGATTTGCACATTTCTATGAACTTTGAAATCTATTTTCACGAGTTGCCTTGGGAAATTGTTTCCGGTGTTATTCAGCAACTGTATTTATATCTTTAATTTAATGAAAACTGTAAAAGTGAAGCCTTGGAGCCAAGATTGGCTCATAGCTGCCGGAGCTCATCCCGGTTTCTATAGCATGAAGCGGCTAGAAGTATTTCTACTTCACTTGGACGGGATGCTAGTCCATCGCAGGTCACTCCCCGCAATTTGTTAGGTTTCCCCAACAATTCGCCGGTACCCATTTATACACCTGGGTCGAGAGAGGCACCGTCAGAGTTAAGTGTCTTGCCCAAGAACACAACACTATGTCCCCGGCGCGGCCAGGACTCGAACCCGGAGCGCTCGGTCCGGGTTCGAGGTCACCCAGCACTGTAATATAACTAAAACTATTCCGGTACACGATTTTTGGCCACAAAAAAAATTAAATTGCTCGATTTCCTATCGGATTTCGTCTTAAGTACTTACAGCAATGACAATGTATATATTTTTTTAATTCTGTAGTATTTTATTCCACAGTATTTCTCATCATAATTTCCTGTCACCAGTTGAACATGATAAATTAAAAATGTTATAAGCTAAAGTAACAGAAGAACGACAAATATGGAAATAAAAAATCTAATATTGTTAAAAATATATCTTCCTTAAGAATATCTATTTGTAGATTGAAGTACAAAATGACTTAAAGCATCAGGTTTATCGAGGATTTGAAAACTATAAAAATTAACCGCATTTTGAATTTTGATTTTGAACCTAATAAAAAGACATTAAAAGTGGCGATTTTGCAAACCAGCCAACATTTTAAACCTTCCAGTAGTGAAGAGCTCAAAAATTAATCTGTAAGGTGAATGCCATTAAATTGTTCTATTCATTTCTAACTTAAGCGATTTTCATAAGTTCTTGAAACCTAGTTGACGCCTAAAGGCTGGTTTTCACTAGCGACGGAGTCGGAGTCGGAGTCGGAGTCGGAGTCGTAATCAGAAGCGTAGAGCGATACGATCTAGTGAAAATCAAACCGACGCAGTCGGAAGCAGAACACTGATTCTGCTTATGACTCCGTCACTTACGATCAAGTGAAAACTGAATCGTCGCAGGGGCAAGCAGAAGCGGAAGAATTAACCAATGACAATGTTCGATTCTGGGCATTGCTTTTTGGTGGGTTCTTCCGCTTGTGCTTCCGACTCCGACAACCTAGTTTTCACGGGATCATAAGCGACGGAGTCGTAAACGGAATCGGAAGAAATTAAACGTTGCTTCTTACGACTCCGATTCCGTCGTGCTTATGACTCCGCTTACGTCTCCGATTTTTGATTTTCATTAGGTCATAAGCTCTCATGACTCCGTCGGACTCCGACTCCGTCGCTAGTGAAAACCAGCCTTAAATCACGAGTAAACCACGCGTGGTACACACGTGCATTTAACTCGAGGTACACACGTGCATTCTATGACCGAGCTTTTCTCCCACTGTTTAACTCGCGAACTACTGACCAATGAAACGAACAAAACTAAAACAAAGCCGAAGGAAAGGTAAATCGAAGGACATAAGAAAACGACTCTTTAACATGACACAAGAAACTCCCTTGGAGCAGCACCCTTTCACAAGAGTTTTTTTCATGAAGCCACATCTCTGAAACTAATCAGTATATATGTTATTTGGTTCCCAAAGGGAGTAGGGCTCGTGTGGCTCTGGTCTTAAAACATACAGCGTTAAAATAAAACAAACTTGGGCTCCGGAGACCTCACATCCTTGCGACTTGGCTCGGGTAACACTTAGCCAGCAGATAGCGTTATCCAGCCTTTAAACAACTGGGGCTTGGACTATGATTTACAGTCGAACCAGTCCACAACAGCCACCTAGGTAACAGAGGAAGGCCGCCAGCGTAGAGAGAAGCTAGGGGCGCAGCAAGCATGACAGTGTTTTCCTCGGTGCTACATTGTTTTTTTTTTCAAAAAACGCTTATTTTAGCTTGTAGAAATCAAAATGTACCAATACTAAATAAAAACTCGACAGTCACAAAGACTAACGGCACGCGGTACAGATCAAGTTTGGTGATCTTTTACAATACGAAATGTGGTTTTGAATACACCGTTCGTCAGTCGTTGATTAAGTGACCGTTGTCGAGAAGTCATTTTAGCGGTGGAGACGAGTTTTAGCGGCCGTTGGCGTTGTGGAGAGGTGACCATTGTAAAGAGGTTAAAATAAGAATGAACGAGACAAAAACTGTGCCATTGTAGAGAGGTGACCGCTAGTGGAGGAGGTTCAACTGCAGTTACAACATTTTGGACTCATTTCCTCTGTTATATTTAGTTAGATTCTATTGAAAGAATGAAAGATGCGAATGCAGCCATAACGCTACTGAAAAAGTGACCTGAAAAAATCCTGGCTTTTGATTGGGGTATTTTCAGGTTAATTTTCCAGTAGTGTTATGGCTGCATTAGTCTCCCTCACAGCCGTTTTTAGTCTCGTCACGCAACGCTCCTCCCCAGGGGAGGAGCGTTGCGTGACGAGACTAAAAACGGCTGCGAGGGAGATTATGGCTGCATTTGCTTTTTTCATTCTTTCATTATTGAATTGCTACTGTTGGGCATCTATAACCTTAGATTATATTGTACATAGTTTCTTATTTGGTGTTGGTCTATCATAATTTCACATGTTCCATAAGCCTACGATACGATCGGTATGTACTGACTAATAATTTGTTTCAAAATCTTCTTTAAGATTCCGACAGTGAATAAACAGTAACTAATACCACACTGATCAATCTTGAAAAAGATAGATAAAACCAACAGAACAAGTGCAAGGATTGCTTTGATACATACACTCCTGACAACCAAGAAAGTGCTGCAAACGGGAATTTAAAAAGGTTATGAAAAAATATATATTAAATATCAATTTGATGTCTGAGTTAACTTCAGCATGATTCCTATTCAGTTCCACAGTCTCAAAGACACTGATTTCATATTCACAAGAAGTTTCTATGTGTGTGACGCGATGCAACTTTACTTAAGGACATACCATTATTTTTTAGGTGGAGAGGGAGGGGGAGGTGGAGGGATGTGTTGGGCAACTTTCGCTGATGCGAGATACTGTTATCCTGAATGATTTTCTTTGATGGGCGATAGCTTGTGCATACAAGAATATCTTTCAAAGTAAGACACAGGAGCTGGAAAGTAGAAACACTTGCTCGATTTTTCGCCCATGGCTTCCCTTGTGCGATTTTTCCGGCAGTTTTTGCTGTGAAGGAATGTTGTTAGAAATTCCTTAATTAATCCCCTACCTCTTCTTCTCAAATAATAATGGCCGTCCCTTATTTGTGTCAGTTGCAACACCGTTAGAGTTCGAGGCATATAGAATGCGAGATGGTCCACATTCATTGTCATACATTTTCTACTATTTACCAGGGTTTATGTTGATTTCTGACGCATTTCTCCTACATCAACTTTCCCAAGCGTCCGCAAGCCAGACCAAACAAACGGACTCTTTCTTCAAGGTAATATTTCCGCCCCGTCGACTTGGGTACGAGGTGTGACCGTAGAGACTGGCGCCAAGACTACGGTAACCTCGCCCGCAACTCAGCACCAGTGCCTTTGTCTGTTCGCTCGCCGAGTGCGAAGTAATTACAGGCGTGGTTACCAAAGGTAGAAGGTGTCTGACCGACTCGTCATGGCAGCGTATAATTGTGTAAACCATAAGGGACAGGTTATTGCAGACAAGAATACATCCAAAGCTTGTACCTATGTATAGTTCTTTGTCCACCACAAGAAGCGAGTTCACTTGAGCGCGGGAAGCTAGTAAATGAAAACAAAAACGAAGTATCAAGGTATTGAGAGCAGCTAGCCTGGCTTTGAACAATGTTCACTGTTTAGCTTACTTTATAGAAACATCTCGCTAATTTCCAGCCCTCTCCTCGAGTCGCACACTCCATTAATTGTTTTTAGGTGGTATTTCTCTCATAAACTGAAGGCCTTGACAAAAAGACTGACAACAATCTTGTCGCCGGGTAACATGACGGGATTGTCGTCAGAGCGAAGGCGCATTTGCCAGTCTTTAAGGGAATGTGTGGCTTGAAGAGAAGGTTGAAATTCAGGCTACGAAACACCATCTTACTTTTTTCATTTGTTCTTTTTAGTCAGTACATTTTCTATTTCCAATATATAGTCTTGTGGCCGTTATCTCAAAGTTGCCAGCAATCTTACCATCGCAACTTTTAAAAGACCTATTTTCCTTTTTTCACGTATTCGCAACACATCACATAACTCTTCACTAAAAGATGGCACAGGAAAGTGCACACTTATTTACTTAAATATTCAAGTTAACACATTGATGTCAGTTTTTCATGCGTCTGACCTGTTATTGATGATAAATTTCGTCATAACATTGTCAAAGTAGCTGTGGATCCACAAGGCGAGAGCCGAGAGGATCCGCAGACTACTGTGACAATGTTGTGACGAAATTCATTGTCAATAACAGGACAGACGCATAAAAAACTGACCTCAATTTGTGTTTTTACGATAACAAATTGTCAAATTGTGCGCTCTAACTTGTTGACGCATCGTATAAATTATAATGTGTCTGTCCGCAAATTGACAATAAAAATTAGCCAATGAGCGCGCGAGAATTTCTGCAGTTATCGTAAAATACTTTTTAGTTTGCTTGTAGTTGGTTGTTATCCTAATTCAGCTGCAAGTTTTCACCGTAATTGCTCTTCATCAACCACAGTCCCAGGGCCTCTCTTCTTCCAGGGCGGGAGGAAGAAAGAGACACTGGGAACGAGGTTTACTCTTCATTTGTTTGCCATGCAAGCTCACCACTCAAAGGATTCGGATCCGCTGCTCTCCTCGCGGGCACTTTGGCTTTTGGACCTGCAAAGACGGCAAAACAGTTAACCTCTCACGAAATGCTAACAATCAAACCCGCTTGCGAGGGTGGCGTCTCGTCTGGTCGGGGGTTGAGCTGGCTCTCCCTATCTTTAGCACGATAGGTTGTATTGGTATTTACTTCCCTTAATGGTACTACAGCTCAACCCTTCATACTACCTCCCTTTGCACTTTTGTCACACGGAGAGGAATAACGTGGCAAAAAAGTGCAAACGCAGAAGAACACCTCATCTAGGGTATAGAGGGTCTGTTACGTTCTTCGTCTCATGGTACAACTAAAAGTGAAAGGTGAAGAGATCTTATGGGGAGGGGGGATGGTGGTTTTTAACCTTCAGTCAAGGGTATTCTTCCTTGGAGAAAAGAAGGGACGGAAAACAAGGAAGGAAGAAAAAGGGCAAGGGAAGAGAAGAGATTGAGATAGAGATCAGAGATTAGGTTTCTACCTTCAAATCTTGGTGGATGCTGTGAGCAGTCCACACTGCGTACAATCTTCTTCTCTTGGGCATCCCACCGGAACACACGAGTGGCGGGGAACAAAGCCACCCATACGGACCTACTGACGTGGTCATCTCCACTGATGCTAGTCCCGGTGGTCTGGCAAGTCTCAAGATGTGACACGCTGTGTTCCCTTTGCGAGGAAGCGTCCGGCTCACTGTCTTCAGCTGATTTGGTGCAGATCTGCTGGAGCTCCTCACCATCAAGAATTGTTATTCTTCCTTTTTCTTGTCCGCACCATACTTCGCACACGTACTCGTCGCATGGACTGTTCCGATCGTCGGAGTCCTCCGATGAATCCCCTGCAGCTTCCGGTGGGGTTTCATCTCCCTGGGGCTTCTTTAACAACAGAGCTGTCATGCAGTGAATGGGGATTCCGCTGCCGGTGTACACCCGCTTGGGTAGGAGCTCGTGAACTGGACTCTCCCCCGCCGAGTCAGAGTAATGATAGTGATTCGAAATGTTGTCATTGTATGCCAACACAGAACCGTCCGCCAACGCCACTAGAACCCAGTTCGCTCGCGGCACATGGATCATGCTCAGGATGTACCTAAGCAAGATAAACACAGGGTGAGCCTGGGATATTTTGAAGATTAACCTTTCTCTAAATCGACAGGTACCTCTAGCAGAAAACAAGAAAACGTTATGAAATCAATGGGTACTGTCCCAACTCTGATTTGCTAAAATTGAAAGCACGTTGCTGTTGGCTTTTTTTTGTTTTATTTTTTATCACAGCACAGGTTACAGTCTGTTCAACCCCCACAGGGATCTGAATTGCCACTTCTCCCGCCCCCCGGATTAGATGCTAGTTCTTAGCAGGTTACTCCTAAGCATTCTCTCAGGTTGCCCCAACAATCTCTTGTACTTATATATCAACCTGCGAAAATAAAGTGAACATTAATCCAGGCCAGGTTCTGGTTCAGGCATCCCGATTTGCAATCCTGGTTTTTTTCCTTAAGATGATCGCTTTGACACTTAATTTAAGGTATATAAATATGATTCAGAAACCTGTTGGACCGGATCGATCCTTGACAGAGCTGTTTGTACGTCATTGCACAAAAAACGTAGAGCGTTCCTGACTCTGTCCCAAGCCACACGGTGCTTCCCACACTGCAAGCAACCCGGATGCAGTGCTTGCCAACAGAAAATTCCTAAGAAACCAAGAAGATTCAGATTTGGAATTAAAACTGAGAACACAGGAGGTAAAGCTTACGGCAGGACTCTGGTGTGTTATCATGCAAATGAAGTTATGTAGTAGAACACTTTTCAATTTAGTATCGTCAAACCAAAACCAATAACCACTTAAGCAAATCACAGAGGACAAAGGCAATCCAGCGAGCCAATCCAGCACGAAGATACATATAGTTGACACGAAGCGCAAATTAATAACACATTGACGTCAGTTTTTCACGCGTGTGTCTAGTTATTGATCATGAATTTCGTCATAGCATTGTCAAAGTAGCTGTGGATCCGCAAACTACTTTGACAAGGTTATGACGAAATTCATGTCAATAACAGGACAGACGCATGAACTGACGTCAGTTTGTTTCTTGCACTAACAAAAAGGCAGAATGGACAAACTAAGTCAAAACGACATATCTGTTAGGCTCGATTCCCAGCCGCTGTTCGGGAAAGGAGCCCGCGCTCCCCGAACACGCGTGAACTTGGCATTGTTAATTTCGACCAATAAAAAATCTGCCTGCCTGAATCAAGCAGGCTGCATAAATTATCTTTCTCGCAGTAGCAAAGAAGTTGTGCGATATGAAGAGCGATCGTGTTAGCGGGACACCTAACCAAACACCTTCAACATTACTTGAAGTGGCTTTAACTGAACAAAAAGACGCAAAGTTTCAACGTTTAAAAGCAGATCCAAGTCGAAAAGCACAGCCAGTTTATCCGCCATCGTGATTTTGGCACTTTTGATTATGCAAACTCGCTAATTAATTACACCCAGGATTTCAGGGTGTAAAGTGGGCACGTGACCAGCCGATGCCAGGGCTTTTTCCCGCCCCGCACCCAAGCCAGGGAAAAGGCCCTGGGAACGAGGTTGGAGCTAAGTGGCTCATCAGGTCGGAGCTTTGGTCGGTTTCTGTTGCATGAAGCGACTGGGAGTATTTTTACTCCCCCCAGGATGGGATGCTAGTCCACCGCAGGGTTACCCCGGCATTAACTTTGTCAGTTTTCATTTTTCCCCGGGTAAAGCTCGATTTCGGGCCGCTCCATCCGGAGTCGAGAGCACTTAAAATGAGGCCATCGCGCCTCCATTCTTGTGGTACCATTTATAGCTACAAAGTTAGACAGCGTAGTACAGTTAGAGTTTACAGACTGAAACAAAGAAGGACGAAAACTGAAATAAAAGCAAAGCCGTCCAGTTTTGTTTAGTCTGATTGAGTGATGTCAAAGGCTCGAAAAAAACTCAATTTACATACCTTTTTGTGATAGCACCGCCCGCGACTGTAGCCAAGGACGCTAATTTTCCCGGTGCCTATCCCAGCATTCAGCTCGCCTCGACAGAGCCAAATCTCTGAGCCCACGCTCGCCCTGTCGTCTGCCCCGTGGCTTTGACTGACACGTGACCCAGCAGTGACTGCGCAGCTCAAACCCAGCTAAAGAAAACCAAGAAAGAGAGGAATCAAAATCGTTAGACGGTGTAAAAAATACGATCATCCATACGGCGATGAAACCATACTGTCTGGGCATTGCTAACGATAAAAAACAAATCTTGTGGAGGAATTAAGTAGTTAAAATATTTCTTACTTCCTCTTTGCATTACAGTAGACCAGAAGGAGAAATTGAAAAAGTACACTTCGCAGAGTCAGTGTGTCTATGATACTGGCTGTGCGAGTGTTGTGTGTGTAGTGTAGGTGTTTTGTGTTTGGGTCGACCGACCTTTATTTCAGTTCATCTCTCTATATAACACCGCAGTTGGCTGGCTGGCTTCACCAGCCCTTCTAGTTATTTCAGACAGCCAGTGTTCTGTTTATTATAAATGGTTCTCTCCATAAAATGCACGTTTTCTGAATGAATACAAATAAAGGTTGCTGTTGTTAAGCTGACCTGCTTGTCGAAGGTAATGACGTCAGAGAGTCGAGGGAATTCAGTGGCTGAAGCCAGCAGCGAGATGTGATGAGATGGCGGCCTCTTGTCCGCATCATGTTGCCAGCACCATGCCATCAGATCAAGAACAAACACTGGAGCTTTCTTATCCTAAAAACGTTCATCACCTTCGTATTAGTTGGACAGTTTGTCTTCCACTCTGATTGTCTAAACAGGCGGGTACTTCTATTTAACACGAGTGGCATTCTATGCCTCTGTTTGGAGACAAGACCTTACGCAGAACCTTTAATATCACAACAGGTTAAGTTTAAGTTGCCTTTCACCTCTGGTTCAAAACGAGTCTTTGCGTGAAAACATTTATGTAAAAATGTGTTTAAACTGGACGTTCACTTCAACGAAAATAAAACTCACTTTTGGGTGAAACGTTTTGCATAAACAATCATTCTCGAGCAGAGGGAAAAGGTATCAGCCTATTAACAAAAGGCTATCAGCAAAGACGATATATATTAGTCAATTAGAAAATGACGCAGCTTATTGGTAACGTTGCACTAAAAACACTAAGCTGGCTTCCAAGGAAGCTGTCACGTAAAAATCATCTGGGTAGCGACATCTATACACGCTATTTAAAGCATTAACCAATCATTAAAGGCTCAAGTCAATCACAAACCTTGGCAGTTAATGGCGGTCGGTGACCCTCCACAATAAGCTGTTTGACCTGAGCTGGGTTGAGGTCATTAAAGGGCTGATGCAGCGTGACCAGCTCATAAATGTACATTCCAAACGAAAATGAGTCCACCTTGTCTGTATACAACTCCTTCCCGACATACTTTTCAATCTCGGGGGCCATGAACCCGGGAGTTCCGCCCAGGCCCTTCATTCCCGCCAGCGCCGCTGACCGGCTGATACCGTAGTCAGCAAGTTTAATAGTCACTTGGTGACTGGATTGTGATGGGCCGGTGGGAGATGGGAACTGCCACACTAAGATGTTTTCTGACTTGAGGTCTCGATAGATGATGTGGTGGCGGTGCAAGTACTTCAAGGCTGAAGCGCACTAGATACGGGAGAAAATTAAAAGTTAGGGTTTGTTTCTATGGAGAATAGCTGCCCCTGCTAGAGGGTCCAATCTCTCATCACATGCCATCTTTAAACCAGATTTCATATGAAAAAGATGTCCCTCCGGACCAAGCCACAACGTAGCCTTCCTCCAACCTCGTTCCCAGGGCCCAAGTCAGGGAAAGGCCCTGGAAACGAGGTTGGCCTTCCTCCTTTCGTTCGAGATCTATATATTTCAACTTGTCCCTGGTAGGTGAGTCAAACATCTCCAAAGTGTTTACATAGAAAAATGTGTCCTTCCCCCACCCCCTCACGGTCCCCCTTGTTTCATGAAGCGCCTACATCCAGGGTCACCCTCGTCCCCAGGTCTCCTATTTATAATGAACTGTATGAAAAACGTTCGCTACTGATTGTAGAGATGACATTCCAACCAGGGATAACCTTACTCCATGGAGGCCCTTCCTGTATAATCAACAGGGGCACAGACAACAACTATCTACTGTGCAACAAAATCGACCTCTAGCCTGTGTTAGCAGTCGGCTCCTTTCCAAGCGTACAAAAGCTGCCGTGGTCGAAGTGCAGAGACATGATTTTGCTCCCAGTTCACGATATGCAGCTATATTGATTATTAATAGTTCTGAGCGTGAAACACGGCAATCAAGTTATTAAAACAAGTTATGCATTTGAAAATTTCAGTAGTCAGAGAAAGGCATTAAATTATAGCTTAAAATCATCTCTATCCTAAAATGCCTGCAGTTCAGAATATATTCAAGTCTGCAGCACTATCTGTGACATTCTCGAAACATCACTTCTATGGCCAACATTCGTGTATTTTAGCTTTGAGTTTGAACCACTGAATAACTCCAGGTGTTTGAACATAACTGTCTATACCTGCACGATACATTTCTGAATGACGTAAGCATTAAGGCGAACACCAGCTCTCTTGTAGTTGTCGAGGATTCGGTCCAAGGCCCCTTGAGGTGCAAATTCCAAGACCATACAGAACGGGTTTAGACAGTAACCTAGCAACGAGACGATATTCTGATGTCTCAAGGGAAGAAGGATGGACATCTCTTGACGTACAGTCCTTTAAAAAAACAATTATTCAATCAAATCAATCAATCAATCAGTCAGTCAAACAGTCAGGCCATCAGTCAGTCAGTCAGTCAGTCAGTCAAATACATCAGTCTGACAGTCAGTTAGTCAGACAGTCAGGCAATCAGTCAGTCAGTGAATCAATCAGTCTGACGGTCAGTGAGTCAGTCAATCAGTCAGTCATTCGGTCATTCAACCAGTCAGTCAGTCAGTCAGTCAGTCAGTCAGTCAGTCAGTCAGTCAATCAGTCAGCCAGTCAGCAGTCAATCAGTCAGCCAGTCAGTCAGTCAGTCAGTTAGCCAGTCAGTCAGCCAGTCAGTCAATCACACACGCAATCACACACGCAATCATTAGTCAACGAGTCATCCTATCAGTGAAGATGAGGGTCAGTGAAGATGAGACAGACAGACAGACAGACAGACAGACGTCTTGCGTGATGGTAACCCCGTTGCAGGACTATAGATTTTTGAATAAAGGTTGAACATTTGATCAATCACTTAAACTGATCGTGCAATTAATCAATCAAGCAAGCAAGTAAGCAGTCAACAACTCACTCCTTTGAAATCACTACTCATACAAAGATTGCTTGCACAACGATTTCCTAGTCATGATCTCAATATTCCCAATATTCTCAATCGATCCTAAAGAGTCACACATTGCTCAAAGTAAATCTGACAAATGAGTCATGCTTTTTGAAATAGTATACATTAAAATAAATACTAGCAAAATAAAAAGCGTTTTCTCACCTGTACGCATCGTTCAATGCCATAGTCGGATTTTCTTTCAAAGCTCTCATGGCCGCTGCAGCCATTTGCATTTCTTCCGGTCTTGCTTCGTCGCCCACTTCATTGTTCAGCGGCATCTTCATGGCGATAGTTAAAGAGTCCCCGGATGTCTGTTTCAGTTCTCCGCGGAATACTGAGCCGAACGTTCCTTTTCCCAGAAATTTACCTCGTGTTATGTCGGACGCTTGAATGTTCATGTTGGGAGCGATGTCTTCAAACATCTGAGAAGACAAAAATTTAAATTTAAACTGCAAAATATATATGCCCTTCGGCACAAAAGACACGCTGGCTGTGCTTTTCGTTACTGCTAAATCTTTCGCCAGCTTTGCTCCTCTCTGGGGAGTAAAAGGAAACACCACTCAAGAACTCAATACATCTCTAGATCTGAGCAATTCTTTGTGCTCCACACTTCCATTCTCGATCTCACAAATCTTAAGAAACAGGAAAATTGTTTCATCAAGTGGCAGGGTGGCCCCATCAGCCATTGGTTGGTATCTACAGGGGCCCTGCGTAATTCTTGATCAATGCACTTTTCAAAATCATTGTCGTAAAACTACAACAAAGAGATAATAATGCTGGTAAATACACCGCGAAATAGCGTGATTGACCAATCAGAACTTGAAAGAAACACTAGTCATACTGTCTAGTAGCCTCTTGTAAGCGCGGGAAAATGCGTCGCACTGGTGAGCACGGGAAAATGTGTCGCACTGGTGAGCGCGGGAAAATGTATCGCACTGGTGAGCGCGGGAAAATGTGTCACCATTGGCAAGCATGGAAAAAGTTATGTAAACCAAATCAGGATTTGTATGGGTTTTGTAGTTGATTGAACGAATTGGTTACAGCACACTCCATGGTGTGTCAAACCGATTATAACCTCAAAAGCAAAAGTAACACATAGGTCATACTGAAAGTCAAATGAAATCCATCTTGGATACAGATAATTCAATCTTTGCTAGACGAAATTGATAAGGCAAAAACACTGACAATAAAGTCGGATATATATATCTTTGTAGTATAAACTCTTACAGCATCCGGGGCAAGTTCTTTGAGTTCCAGCCGACCATGTAGGGTGCATTCCACGGGCTCAGAATTGTACGCAGCCAGGACACATTCTTCAAACTCAAATGAATAAATCACAACGTCATCCTTGGTCGGCCGCTTTCTAAAAGAACCATATTTACCGGATCCACGTTTAAAACTTTCCGTGCTGTCAGTGCTCCCTGAGGAATTAATAACGAAGACAAAATCATGACAGAAACTAACTCAGTGACAACAGACAGTTAAACCAACTATGGTTAAACTATCGCCACGGTTCTTTGGAGGGAAACTCATCGGTAAATGTAAAGTCTGCATACGAGCCAAGTAGGCCAGTAGGCCGGAGCTTATCAAGGGTTCTGTAGCATGAAGCGATTTGGAGTATTTCTACTCCCCTTTGATGGGATGCTAGTCCATCCCAGGGTCACCTCCAGTTCACCGGTATCAATTTATACACCTGGGTGGAGAGAGGCACTGTTAAATGTCTTTTCCAAGAACACAACACGTCCCCGGCCAGTGCTCGATCGGGAGTCGACCGCACTAACCATGACGCCACTGCGTCGCGGTGCCACTTCTCGTGTACGGTTTATTCTACGTTTCGACACTCAACGGGATATAACGATTTTTGAAAATCTGTCCCAGGACGGTTTTCACAACTTAAAACGGCAGGGGCTACATCAGAAATATATGATTGGGCCAACTTGTCGGATTTGAGTCAGATGAGCCGCACCGCTATTCACACGAGCCGGTGTCGTGGTTGGCAAATCGGACCGACAAATTGAAACTAAAAAAATTAAAAAAGGAAAAGAAAAATCAACACAACCCTATTACGCTCAAAGACATTGCTTAAACTTCTTTTGCAGAAAGAAATTAATGTTATTTTCTTTGACCATAATAACACTTTTTCCTGACCTAAACGAAAAAAAAACACCCGTTGTCTTTGCTTGACGTTTTCCTGTTTCACTTAACATAACAATAACACCAATAAAATATTGCGGCTTCCGACTCTTTTAACAACGCACCTTGCTTTCAAAACAAAAAAGACCGACATATTCTGCTTCTAAGACAACGAAGATTTGTGATATCCGAGATCATGTATTTTTATAACATACGTGGTTTCACATGTACGTACCTTTCTTGGGTTCCTCTTGACTTTTCCTCTCCTGAGCAGATTTCTTGGTCTTGGTATTCATGTCCGCCACGTCACTCTCTTCGCTGTCAGTACTACCCCGCGTCTTGCGTCCTTTCCTTCCCCTGCCACCCCTCTCAGGGGAGAATGAGTGGCTGCTTTCACTTCCACGACTGTCTGTGCTCTGGAAGAACAAAATATTCGTGTTTAGCCGAGCAACATATCAAGGATTGTAGAAAGACAGGCAAAACTATTGGCAAAAGACACTGCGTAAAGAGCCAGACATTCATGCCCGAATTCGCCCGAATGCCGATCGGCGGTGCAAGCACAGGGAACAGAGGAGTCCTCTTTGACAGTAATTCTCCGTTCAGTTGAAGCGCGAATCTGTTGTTGATTCAAATCACTGAACGTGATCAAATTGTAAACATGCGTTACGCGTTTGTTGAAATCCTATCCTACCCTCACAACAAATGCCGCATACATTAATGACTGCAGGCTATCACTCATGGTGACTAACAGTGACTAACAGCAAGAGAAGAGACAAGGAATGAAAGGTACTTTAGTCAAATTTTGAATCGCCCATTAATCTTTAAAATGAGAATTAAAATACCTCATTTCCAGCAAGTGGTAAGGAAATATTACCCTCTCCCCAGTCTAATTATTTCATATACATGTATACTTCGCACCAGCACGCGTGCAAAACGTCTGCGCATGCGCAAAGTCTCTATTTTCAAAATGGCGGTTGCGAATGCGGACTTCACAACAAGAACGCCTTTTTTGAGCTAAAATCGTACTTTATTAGCATCCAAAACTTCAAAGCACGAAACGTTAAACCTCCAGGTATGCACTGGAGCAAGGATTTCTAGAAAGTTCGCGGCGATCGTGCAAGAAAGCCGCTCATTTAGACAAATTCGTGCATCGCCTTTCTCAGTGTTTATGTTCGACTTCAGAATGAAACAAAAGCGAGCGTGGACTTTCAAACATGATTTTCGCCTTTGGTGCAAGGAGGAAAGTATGTGGTGCAAAAGAGAGAAACTAAAGCAATTAATAAAGTTTGTGTTCGTGAAATTCTAAGCTTATCTTTTCTGTGTGGAGCTTACTTTTTTGAATTTCGCGGCCGGAATCTAGTTTGTTTTGATATTGCGTATAATTTCAATGGCAAATTCGCGCCGGAAGCAGGGAAGGCACGCATGCGCACTGCGTTTTTCACTCGTGTTCTTCGCACCGGTATTCGCGGAGGTCACGGGTTCGAATCCCGTTGAAGCCCTGATTTTTTCAGGCTTCTTCTTTCCAATTGCTTAAATTGGAAAATTAACTGCGATGATCACTTTTCACTTTCATCTACAACCGTAGTTCAAATATGAATTATTTCATATATACTTCACAACAGATAGATTCGCGCTAAAATTGAAAGGTGAATTTAACTCGAAATACGGTCAAATGTAAAAAATGTAAAAAAGTAAATGCAAATTCAATGTCAAACACAGGGAGTGCTTGCGCAATCACCCGAGCCAGAGGCTCATGATAAAGTGCTTGACAATTCCAGATCGAATTGGAATTTGGAAATGTTGGTTTTTGAGGGGAGGGGAAAACCGGAGCACCCGGAGAAAAACCTCTCGGGGCAAGGAAGAGAAACAACAACAAACTCAACCCAAATATGACGCCGGGTCCGGGAATCGAACCCGGGACACATTGGTGGGAGTCGAGCGCTCTCACCACTGCGCCATCCCTGACTCCTGTGCTTCAATAGTTCACGTTCACGTGCTTGAATACTCTTGAATGCTCCAAATGTACATCACATATGACATGCATCTCAAAATACTCTCCGATTTTTTACGTGAATTTGCTCATCTGTAAGATAGTCTCGCCTTGGCGCAGTGGGAAAAATGTTTCTCTATGAAATCTTTCTCTCTGAGGAATTTGACAACGAGTTTTGGTAAGCTTCGGGTATGTTGTAATAACTTTCTTCCTGCAGTTGTTATGTGCCCCGCCGAAAGGCAGGGCGACGAAAAAATTAGTCTATATACTCATTCAGTTGTTCTCCTCCACGGAAATCTTTAGTAAAAGGCGAAAGATTTATACGTGTTGAAGGAAAACCAGAGTTACTGTGAAAAGCACGAAGCTCGACGGTATGATGAAAGTGATGTGACAAGACAAATGGGACAATAGGATTAGTATATAGGATTAGCCCTTATATTACGCATGCGTGAAGAGTTTACGTTCACGTGCTTGAATGCTCTTAAATGCTTTAAGTGTGCATCACGTATGACATGCACACTCTAAGATTTTTCATGTGACGATTGCGTATTCGAGATTACAGTCCTATAAGATAGTTTCGCCTTGGCGCAGTAGGAAACAGTTTCTCCATGCAAACTTTCTCTCTGGGGAATTTGACTACGATATGCGGTAAGCTTCGAGTATGTCGTAAATACTTTTAATAACTTTTTTTCTCTAGTTGTTGGGTGCCCCGCTGAAAGGCAGGGCGACGAAAAATTAGTCTATAGACTCATTCAGTTGTTCTCCTCCACGGAAATCTTTAGTAAAAGGCGAAAGATTTGTACGTGTTGAAGGAAAACCAGAGTTACTGTGAAAAGCGCGAAGCTCGACGGTATGATCAAAGTGAACTGACAAGTCATATGGGACAACGTGATTAGTTTTTGTGAATTGTGATTAGTCCTTATATTGCGCATGCGTGAATAATTCACGTTCACATGCTTAAATACTCTTGAATGCTCCAAGTGTATATCGCGTATGGCATGCATCTTAAATACTCTCAGATTTTTTACCTGACGATTGGGTATTCGAGATGACAGTATTATCAGATAGTTTCGCCTTTGCGCAGTGGAAAACAGTTTCTCTATCAACCTTTCTCTCTAGGGAATTCGACTACGATATTTTAATAACTCTCACATTTTTTACGTCACGATTGCGTATTCAAGGTTACAGTACTACAAGATAGTCTCCCCTTGGCGCAGTGGGAAAACAGTTTCTCCATCCAATTTTTCTCTCTGGGGAATCGGACTAGGATATTTGGTAAGCTTCGAGTATGTCGTAAATACTTTACATAACTTCTTTTCTCCAGTTGTTGGGTGCCCCGCCGTAAGGCAGGGCGAGGAAAAATTAGTCTATAGACTCATTCAGTTGTTCTCCTCCACGGAAATCTTTAGTAAAAGGCGAAAGATTTATACGTGTTGAAGGAAAACCAGAGTTGCTATGAAAAGCAAACAGCTCGACGGTATGATGAAGGTGATGTGACAAGTCATATGGGACAATGTGATTAGTTTTTGTGATTAGTCCTTACATTGCGCATGCGTGAATAAATCAAGTTCTCATGCTCAAATACTCTTGAATGCTCCAAATGTATATCACTCTGCATGCATCTTCATAGCTCTCGCATTTTTCTCTCTGGGGAATTGGACTACGATATTTGGTAAGCCTAGGGTATGTCGTAGTAACTTTTTTACTCCAGTTAAAGAGTGCCCCGCCGAAAGGCAGGGCGACGAAAAATTAGTCTATAGACTCATTCAGTTGTTCTCCTCCACGGAAATCTTTAGTAAAAGGCGAAAGATTTATACGTGTTGAAGGAAAACCAGAGTTACTGTGAAAAGCGCGGAGCTCGACGGTATGATGAAAGTGATGTGACAAGACAAATGGGACAATGTGATTAGTATATAGGATTAGCCCTTATATTACGCATGCGTGAAGAGTTTACGTTCACGTGCTTGAATACTCTTGAATGCTTTAAGTGTGCATCACGTATGACATGCACACTCTAAGATTTTTTACGTGACGATTGCGTATTCGAGATTACAGTCCTATAAGATAGTTTCGCCTTGGCGCTGTAGGAAAACAGTTTCGCCATGCAATCTTTCTCTCTCGGGAATTTGGTAAGCTTCGAGTATGTCGTAAATACTTTACATAACTTCTTTTCTCCAGTTGTTGGGTGCCCCGCCGAAAGGCAGGGCGACGAAAAATTAGTCAAAAGACTCATTCTGTTGTTCTCCTCCACGGAAATCTTTAGTAAAAGGCGAAAGATTTATGCGTGTTGAAGGAAAACCAGAGTTACTATGAAAAGTGCGGAGGTCGACGGTATGATGAAAGTGATGTGACAAGACATATGGGACAATGTGATTAGTTCATATAATTAGCCCTTATATTACGCATGCGTGAATAGTTTACGTTCACATACTTGAATACTCTTACAGTCAAACTAAGTGAAGCGTACCCCTCAAGATTGCATCAATGAACTGATTATTTGAAACTTGAACTCGCTAGTCGTTTCAAGAATGCAATAATGAATTGATTATTCGAAATTGAACTCGCTCGCTAGATCCAAGAATATGGCTAACGGGTTCCGTTTCGAAAAAGCAATTCACTTTTGCGACTAGTACGTATGTCGTGTAACTCTTTCTTTTCTGCAGTTGTTTAAGTGCCCCTCCGAAAGGCAGGGCGACGAAAAATTAGTCTATAGACTCATTCAGTTGTTCTCCTCCACGGAAATCTTTAGTAAAAGGCGAAAGATTTGTACGTGTTGAAGGAAAACCAGAGTTACTGTGAAAGCGCGAAGCTCGACGGCATGTTCAAAGTTATGTGACAAGACATATGGGACAACGTGATTAGTTTACATGTTAAGCCCTTAAATTACGCATGCGTGAATAGTTCACGTTCACGTGCTTGAATACTGTTGAATGGGCATCAAACAGGATTCAATTTCAGTTAATCTAGAGATTTCGATCAGAGTCTACAATCTTTCTGCTTTTTTCTCGGTCATAGAAAAGCAAAGCTCATGTGCCTACGAAGAAATTGCCTCACCTGATCAGAAGTGTAGTCAAAACAACTCGAACTCTCCTCCTCAGTCTCTCGCTCGGTGCTCACGGATCCGAACGTGAATCTCTCAGGCTCCGACAAGAAACGTTCACGTGAAGGTGTCTGAGGGGACCCATGGCTGGGTAAATATTGCATATCAGAAGAGCCAGTGTTCTGCAACGCTGGGTTCACTAAAAGCAACAAACATATCATAAGATTTATTGACCAAGCTTTTCGGTCAAGATGGCTGGATATTGCCAAGTTCTTTTTTTGCGTGTTCCGCCTCGGTCCATAAACTCGCAAAAAAAAAGAACGAGGCCAATGTCCAGCCACCTTGACCGAAAAAGCTTGGTCAATAAAGGATTTATTATATGACTTTCGGAGAAATTTTTCTCGCGGGACACGGCGGGTAGTCGCGAGCGGGCAAGATAGCTCCATCTTGCCCGCTCGGGTAGCCAATCACAGCGCGCGATTTGGTTCATCTTGCCCACTTACTGAGCTAATCATATGATAAGAATTGTTCATACTCAAAGCACAACTAAAGTTACAAAAGACTTAATTTTTGCTATAATGGTATGGCTAGCTCCGAGAGCAACAGATCCGAAAATTTTGGCTATTTAATACATGGCTAGGTCCATAAAGTGGACAAGATGAACCAAATCCTGTCCGGGCCGGGATTATCCGCTGTGTCCCGCAAGAAAATGGTGTTCTTTATCCATGCAATAAATCCCAGTCTTCTTTTTGCCGGCGTCTTTACGGACCTCGAATCTCACATAGGTGGGTTACCTAATCTCATACCATATCTCACTTTGGCATTGGAGATCTGTACTCCATATTATGAGTAACCTTCCTCCGACAACACTATACGGGCTAGAAGTAACGACATTCCATTGACGTCCTTTCCTCCCTCACAGTGTAAATCATACCGTTAAGAAGTTTCTTCTTTCCTCCTCCCCGATATAAAATATTGTTATGTTACGTATTTTCTTCTCCTCACAACTGCATCCATAAGGCCTCCCTCTTTCCTCTCTTTATATCAAAAGTCCGTTTGCATACCTCGAAATGTCCATTGACAAACGGAATAGCATTTTCCGGAATTTCCGGCAAAAAGAGAGAACTTCGAAAGGTCTATCTAAGTTTTTGAAACTTTTTAAGTAGGAATTTTCGTTTAAATCGATTTTCCTCTGGGAATTTCCAGAATTTTCGGTTGAATGATTCGCATTTCGGAAGATCAACAATTTTCGGATTTTCCGGAGATTTTGCCAGGAAATTGTCGACTTTTCGAAAGTACCTCTTGAAATTTCTAGTTGAATAAAAAGCGCACATGAACTCTTTAGGAAACTGCCGGAATACCTTCTCCATTAGCTCCAGGTTTTCTTGAAACATGTACAGGACTCGGCCATGGCGACGCGCTAGTACTGCTTCCATCAGTCATCGACAGATTTATTCCGCTGTCTGCTCCAGAAGATGAGATCAGAACATCTATCGCGACATTTTCTCTTTCCTTTGGTTTTTTCTCGCTCTCGACTCCACACACCGCCATGATGCACTTGGGGCATGGGATAATTCTGGTAACCAGGCGATAGCCATGCACCGTGATGGCGTCAAGGCCTGGGAACCAATCAGTGATGAGTGTGTCCATGTGTTCAACAGTTATGGCGATCAGCCGAGCGGCAGTCTGGACACTACAGTCAGAGACGGACTTCACTTTAAAACCGATCAACTTAGAACTCTCGCGGCGTTCTGTGAAGACAATTAAGAAAATCCAGATTTTATTTCAGACGATTCCTTGCGGGGAAAGAAACGTAGTCTATGTCTCCTGATAATCATCATACCATATGCTATCAAAGTTTCTTCTAATATTTGGAACGGTTGTCCCGAAAATTGTTACCGCGTGTTTACAATCCTTTCCTTAAGAAGCAGCCAAAAAAAAAACATTACAAACGAAACGTGCCTGCGAGATTGGAGCGCAAAGACGTTGCAAGGTGGTTACCTGCGCAAAGAATTCTTTTATTTTATCTTAAATTGCGAGATTAGAGCGCAAAGACGTTGCAAGGTGGTTACCTGCGCAAAGAATTCTTTTATTTTATCTTAAATTGCGAGATTAGAGCGCAAAAACGTTGCAAGGTGGTTACCTGCACAAAGCATTCTTTAATTTTATCTTAAATTATCTTTAAACAAATACTGATGA
Source organism: Platygyra sinensis (assembly GCA_019787425.1). Lineage (NCBI taxonomy): Eukaryota > Metazoa > Cnidaria > Anthozoa > Scleractinia > Merulinidae > Platygyra > Platygyra sinensis. Next base: position 23,315 of record JAHPZR010034439.1, read on the forward strand.
AGGACGTTAGACACAAGATGCTCCCTTACCTTCTTCCGACTTTCCTCGGTTTGTTCTTTTTGAAGACAGTTTCTTCCGTTGTTCAAACTTCTCCATTCTGATACGGACACATGGTGTGATAACCTCAATTGTGGAATACCGAGTGGTGTCATGTACTTCACCTCTGTAGTGTATTGGATTAGCGATGTCATCTGAAACAGAAGTAGGTTTTTCATACATTTCATACTGTGTTCTCATAATCTCTGCGTGATTTCACGACATCTAACAACGCGCATGAGCAGATGAAGACTCTAAATGATCTAGACCTGTTTCCATTGGTCTCAAAACTTTGTCAAAATAAACATGTAATGACAAGTTCAGTCAGTTCCAAACGAAATCCAAAAAAATTTAATGTAGTTTTTCGTTTTCTCCAAAATACACAGATTTTGGTCACTTCTTCTTGCAAAGTACAAATATTTGTAACGCAAGTGCACGATCATTCTTCTGTCACTCTTTCGCCACGTTCTCATGCCGTTCTCAGTCTATCGAAAAGAGCGCAATATCAGACTACAAGCGCTTTACGAAAATAACAAAATCCTATCAGGGGAACAAGTCTCACGACCAAATGTATGCAGATATACCTGGTGCGCCATAAAATGGTCTTCCTTCTAGTTCACATATTCTGAGCAGCTTTACGCCAAAACACGATAATTCAACCCCAGTCTTCCAGCATGACAACTCTGGCTGGGCCACAGAAGCCAGTTTGTCTCTGTCACCCTCCTGCACTGGCCCATCAGGAGACAGCTGACAACATGATTTCACTGTATCGCGGATTCGTTCGTCTGGAATCACCCTGAAAACAAAACAAGCTCTAGTATTTTAAAACTTGCGAATTTAAGGACGTTCGCGCCAAAAAACTTTCCACGTACAGATTTTTTTAAACTTTGACTGCAGATATGGATTTGGAGGTATCGGCTGAGAGAACAGCATCTGCGTTCCTGATTGGCCGGAGAATTGGCGTTTTTACACCAGTTACCAAATTCAGCAAACGTGGAGTCAAAGAAATCAAGGACAATCCTGAAAAATTGTACGAACATGTGAAACTTTACTTATTTATTTAGCTAATCACCGTTTCTCCTCTATCGCTCACCTAGTGATAAGTCTTGGCCAGAATCCGCTGGGCACATATGACATGACATACTGTCTTCGAAGAACCTTGCCTTTGGTGTATGCAGTCGTGTTCATTGCCTGAGCCACTGCAGAACTGACCCCAGCTGCCACGGGTTGGTTGGTCTCTTGCTGACTGTCTGGGAGTAGGGAGGGGACAAGTAGGAACTCCGCGCTCCATGGCAACGCCACTTCAAACTTGCTTAACAGGTTGATGTACTGGCTCATAAGATTCGCTGGGAAGCGCTCACTACGAAATATTTGAGATAAGTCGGAACGCTTCATCACACCTGAAACGCAGTAAGACGATGAGGATTAAATTTTGTGCTACAAAAATCCGAGACCTACATTGGATAACCACCCCCGATCACATCCTTCCCCCGGAGTGCCTAAAATATGGGTTATGTTAAAAGGAAATGTCCCTGCCTAAAAACGTGTTCAGACAATTGCCTCTTACCATTGTTGATGTGTGGGTTGACTTCCCTGACGGTGACAACGTGCGCCAACATGTCACACAACCACTGAGGGTCCAAGAAGTACAAGTCACGCAACAGTGGGTCGTCATAATGCAACAGCACACCTGCGACACAAGGCGATAAAAACATTTGAACGATAACGGGGAAAATAGAAAGATAAAGCTAGAAGTTCCATTAGCTCCATGGCAACAAAATCAACTATTGTAGATAGGTTTATAGGTGCTAATGTAATGACAATAAGTCCAGACCTCTCCACCTGGAGTCCTACGAACTAAGCATGGGGCCACCGCGACAACCAGCCTCTAAAAAAACTTTACGTACTGTCATCTGTGATTCAGGTTCAAATAACTTTCGAGCCCTTGTCATGTGGCTGATGTGTTTTCATCGGGTTATGAAAACCTGTGTGCTTACTTGTTTATTGTAATATTTTCCGTACCATTGTCATGTAGGAATCTTGTTGCCTGTTGCAGCTCCTCTGGTCCCCTCAAATGAACCTTTTGTCGCGCAAGCTCGGCTTCGACCGCAGCGCTATCAAAGAAACACAACCAGACAACAAAAGAATGGGCTTTTCGACATGGACTTGTTTACTTGTCACCTTGAGCAACTGATAAGGTCTTAGTTAGTCTCCTCTTAATCCGTTCTTATGGTTTGTCACGCACTCCTTCCAAGGAAGATTGCGTGACGGACCCAAAAAACGTCCGAGTAATGAATGGGCTTGGTCTAAGGCTGTGTCAACACTACGGCCGGGGAAATTTGAAAACGCAGCCTTATTTCTGCGGTTAGGCCCACCGTCCATACTAATCCGTCACGAAAACAGAGCATTCCAATAACGCTTTTCAAACCGTTGGAATTTGAAAAAATGGCTTTTCCGTATTCGTGTGGACGGAAAACATTTTAGAACGAAAGCTTTTGGACAACGATGACGTCACGATAATCACGTGATTTCCCTGACCGAGTTTTCCTCAAACACAATTTCAAAATGGCTGATGATTGTTGCGATTTCAGATTGAAATCTCCGTTTTGAAATTCCTCCAGCGTAGTGTGGACGAGGCCTAAAAGAGAGTTATTACGATGTCACAGTCATATGATGTCCGAAGCTGAAAATCATTGCATCACTTTATAGCTGTGTGTGCAAAGAGTGTAAGCCAGTATGTAAAAACAACAACAATGACAGCAATACCTGAATTGTTCGGACCTGAGGACAGGAGTCTGATCGTCACGGTAACATCTCTCACGAATAACGCTAACAGCCTCCTCAACTGCGATGTAACTAGCGGGAATGGGAGTTTTCAGCAGAGGCAGACGACTTCCTGTTGAGCGAGAGAGGTAAAGTCGAGTCAGTGGACAGTTGTAAGCGGTTGCACGGTCCATGACTAACTTATTTTAGTACAAATCTACTAGAGTTCTGTCACGAATGCCGTTCTCTGATTGGCCACGCTACTCGTCATCTATTTAACAATTAGACTACGAGCCCGAGTTTTCTACGAGCAGATAGTCAACGAGGCGCAGCCGAGTTAACTATCGCTCGTAGAAAACGAGGGCGAGTAGTCTAATTGTTTTAGTATAAATTTACCGTAGTCTCATTGCAAAAAAAGGAAAAATGTCGAGTAGCGCGTAGAAAATATCTGTTTTATTATGTTACATCAGGTTCAAACGTGATGCGTGATGTGCACTGATGCGTAACTGTCTTCTATCAGCAGGTAGAAAACGGTAATATAGCCAATCAAATTCACGGATTCACAATAGACTACGGTAAATTTATACTAATCAGTTTTTAGCAGAATTCTACTAGTATACTAATGCAAATGCTGTAATCTGATTGGCTGAGCCATTGCACACTATCGGCCATTAGTGTGCAGTGGCTGGAGGTCGTCTACGAAATGGTGACGTTTCTTAGTTATCCAAAGTTTTGAAGAAAAGTTTTAATGCAAATGGATAATCAAAATTCCTGAGAATACTAAACGAACGGCATTTACGGTTTCTCGACTTTTTAAAAAGGTGAAATTATTGACCAAAAAGACTGATGCGCGCGCGAACACAACTTTAATTTTACTGGCATGACAATTCAGAGCGAGCGATCTTTTCACGGCGTTAAGTTTAACAATACGTCGACAGATAATTGAAAACTGTTATTTCAAGTCAATTTTAGTAAGAATTCTACTGAAACAATTAGATTACTTGCTCTCGATTTCTACGAGCCCAAGTCATCTATCACGCGGCGATAGAAATCTCGAGCTTATAATCTAATTGTTTAATAGAAATACGGGTATATGTGTTTAATTCAATTTAGTAGAGCGTTTCAGCGCCCTTAAAAAGTGTGTTCATTTCTGCAACACCAGCTTCCATAAGCAGAAATCTACTAGTATACCCGGCCGACAATACTAATGGAAAATCAACGATCTGATTGGTTGAGCTATAATCCATTCTGTTGTCACGAAGCTCTCTAGAACCTCTAATTTCATTGGATCTTGTTAGCATGAAGCTCTATTGTTTTAAGGCTGGGGTTCATTGTTGCCATTGTTTGTATCTCCCCTTCTCAACCAATCCTGTGAGACGTTCCGAAGAGCTTCGTGGCGGCCCAATCCATTAGCGTAGCTCCAAATTTATTTATGAGTTATTAGAGTTGACTCTGTCCTAACGAGGTAATTCAAAAATAATGCCGGGAAAAACTTTTCTCTGATAAATCATCCTTAGAGAAGTCTTAATCTCGTACGTCGAATGACGTGCCTCTTTCTAGTGTTGCTCTGTTCTTTATTTTTGTTTCTGCTGCCCCCACAGAAAAGTTCTTTTTCCCAAAAGAAGCATACCAGCTATACACAAGTGGCACCTTTGATACCTTTCTCTTTGATCTCAAATGACGTATTGTAGATCAGTTGTCGTAATTCCCGGATATGGTACCCAGTCTTACAGCTGACCTCGATCATGGCCATCACTTTGGGTAAGCCTCGTTCCCGTGTGTTCTGGACTCCTCCGCCGAACTCAGTGGCGATGTAATTATCTGATATCATAGTCCTCAAGTTTGTGAGGTAATCTGATCGTTTGTCGGCTTCTAGCATGTCGTAGTGTGTTCCTACAATAATAACTGTAGAATCTGGAGCACGGGCCTGTTAAAACAAACAGGGTCAGATTCAGAATGGGCACGCCACCAAAAATGAAATCCCTTCAGTTGTCAAACCCTTCGACACAAAACAGCCTGGAACATCCCAACATAAGGTTAGATTAGAAATTAAGCACAGGGTTTCCTTTTAGATTTGATCATTGTAGGCATAGCTTTCTAAGAGAGCTCCGCGGGTATGCCTTGATATATTTCGGTGTTTAGGGATTTAGTACTTGGTGTGCTGGCCCTAAGTCTGAAATAATTTTATGTGGCGTCTTAACAAGTGTACCTTATTGGTACTAACTTCGCGGGCAATTAATTTCGCGAAAAAAGGTCGGCATATTTCGCGTGTCTTTATTTTCGTAATTTGGATGCACAATTATTTTCTTAGAAAATTAATTTTCGGGAAAATGAGAAAAAAAAACACAAAATTTTATTGTTATTTTACACTTCTTATCGCTGAAAATCATCACTCATAACAAACCAAACTATAGAAACCAAATCGTGTACCATAGCAACGAGGGGTTGTATGTGCTAAAGTCATTGACAAGAAACACAGAAACTCTTCCCTTGTGCAAGGAGGATTGGAAATTCCTGAACAAGTTACAGCTACAATGGACCTATCCGATAGGGACGAGGCAATACTTAAGTAATGATCCGTGCAAGAAACTAGGCAAAAGAACAATAGACCGTGGAAATAGCGGCAGTTATTACTTCGGCGCTGATCACTCGAATCAAATTAAATTCAACGTATGTGATTGGTCCACACGCAAAAAGCTTGAAATTTGGATTTCAAATTGAAAAGTAGATACACTGGAATCCGTTCGAATATCTTTTTATTTTGGATTTGAATTCGTTGCATTTGTAAATTTAACATATCTTAAACTAACAAAATTTCGATGCGCCAAAAGGCTACTTTTGATTGGCGCATAGAACAATGCTAAAATTTTACCGGGAGATAGATTTTAGAGAGATGGGGCACATATCAAAAAAAATTTTGTTGATGTCACTTTTTTATTGCTTTTTTCTACGATTTTTCGATATCAGCCAATCAGATGCATCGATTTAATTGAATTTAAAAATTATTTTTTCCCACCTCTTAATCGATTTTGCCAATTGCCTGCCTAGTTTTTACGCGGATCATTACTTAAAAGAATAAACAGATTGTCGTTTCAAATTACAAAGAACCCGGGAGAGATGGTCATCTCGATGACTGTACAAACCGGCAAGGAGCTGAAAGGACTTAAAGATGACAATAGCGATACAGATGAAGAGGTTCAAAGCAACACAGATGTGAAATTCGACGGTTACAATGTTGTTTATCATCTGTATGCATGTCATAGAGCTTTTACACATTATACACAATACGAAGATATGGGATTCTTCATCAACTTGAGAAAACAAGAAATATAAGAGGGCATTAAATTTCGCGACATAAGAGTTCACGGAGATTTTTTATCGCGTCGTTTTAAGTTCGCCATTTTTTTTAAATCGCGAAAATCGCGAAATTAAAGCGATGCGAAAATTAGTACCAATAAGGTTATGATATCTGTATTGATCAAAAAAAATGTGTGTACTGCAAAAAAAGAAACACTTCCTGTACTCCATCTTAACCATTCCCTGTATACCGGTAAAATGTAATTATCTTTGTGCATTACGACTGGAAATGCTCTCGCACAATAAAGACAAAAACACAAGCAAGGCGTCTTGTAAGAACTGCTGATAACATAAGTGACAGGACATTCATAAAGAATCGTAACAACAAACCTGGATGTTGAGCAACCATGGTTCAATTTCATTCACGCCTTGTTCACCATCTGTGACTTTCCACATAGCGATGTACAGTGAGCGATGAGACAGGAAACACTGATGTGTTGCGTAATACTCTCGCTGGAAGACATAATGTGATTATTGTGATCGAAATTGGCTGTTGAAACGCACGCTGCAGACTACCTAGTCATCCAATGCTTTCGAGTGGTATATTTAACAATTATCCACCACTTTCACCGACACTGATGTGAATAATTGTTTTAGTATATACCACACAAGATGAATATTAACTAGCGGACCAAAGAGAAACTTTGTTTGTGGCAATATACTGACAAAAGCCATTTTGTTTTTCTTCGGCTTCTCGGAGGTGAATAGTGCTTGGCTATAATCACCTCCGAGCTAGCCAATCAGCGTGCGCGAAGTACTGTTCACTTGTGTGGTATATACTAACATGGAATATCCCAAAAGTCACTAGCATTTTCTCACTATACACACAAGCTTATAGGTGAGTGTGTACACCAAGAAAATACACGTGATATTTCAGTGTTATACCAAGAGAGAGCGTTAAGAACCCACGGAAAATACAGCGATCAACACAATCAAAACAACATAAGCGCGGCGCATGATGGTAGGTTGGATGTGATACCGTCGAATATACAGCGGCTTCCCTGTATTCTGATTGGATGTATTTTCTATGCCATGGTACATATAATAATATAGACTAAACTGCTGCTGTCTGTGAACGACCGAAACGGTTTTTAATGAGGTAATCACTAGTCGTCATCTTCGTCATCTTCACCCAAAATTGTGTAGTAGTAAAGTTATCATTTCACCAAAGCAGAACTGACGATAAGATGCTTGGCTAAGTTCCCAAGCATCACCCACCCCTCCCCTTCTATCCCCCTCTCCTCCCCTCCCAAGCCTCACCTGTCCACCAAAGTCCCAGGTGCTGAATTTGATGCTTGTTCTGATTGTCTGCCCGCCCAAAGGCAAAATCCGTTTTCTTTGGATAGATCCAGTCACATACATCAACACCAACCGTGGAGATGTTCACTTCAGCTTTCTTCGAGCGACCTGACGAATGGAATAGTTTTACCGAATTAGTTGGGAGAAGATAACTAAGGATAAATAAAAATTAATTGGAGTACATACCACGCAGAGAGTAAGTAAAAAACACACAAGTAACGAGTAAATAAGTACGCATATATAGGTAAACAACAGAAATGAAACACTGGCAAATGTTAAGCTCGGTAAAATAATGATGAGCTATTATCCCCGTTGTTAATCAGATAGAATGCCGCGGGCAAACAACCCAAACAGGCAGTACAGAAAGCAAGAGCTGCTAATTCCTCCACCCAGTCACTAAGCAGCCTTAAATCCACAATCTGCGACAGACAGTTCCACGCCCAGATCGGATTAATCAGCCACCTTCGACAACATTCCAACCAGTAAAGTCATGGTCATCATCAACATCGATGGACGAACATCATGCGACAAACATGGGGCAGTGGGAAAACAATCCAGAGTTCCCGATGGGATTAAAATTTTTGCGAGAAATCTTTTTTTTTTCGGACTTTCACGGGCTTGCGCCATAGCAGTTAACCATTCTTTCGTCAAGGTAAGTAAGGCATTCTACCGTAACTAACATTATTATTGCCAAAAAGAACACAGCTTGTTTTCCTGTATACCATATTTCTTTTTTGTTGTTTGTTTAAATAAAACGACAAAGCAATATTAGGGCATGGCAAATGAATGAGCTGGCAAAGATTCTGAGTCGCTTGTTCGGTCAATAGCTGACGGTCTGAGCCCGCGTCTTATATTACACACGTTGTTACGCAACACAATTTCAAGTAGCCTGCGAACGCAGACGTATTTCCGGCTGTCGGTTGTCTCCGCCGAAAATAACGTCTGCGAACTCGAGCCACGAGAACGATTTCCGTGACGTCAGCGCTTAAAAACCAATCACATTTCACCTTGCATATCTGAAGAGGTAACACACAGAGATCGTGCGTGGAGCTCTCGCAAACGCGTGTTAAAAAATTGCAGAGGATGAGTTCAGGAAAGTTTTCGGGTTTGATAGCCTCAATAAGCATCAAGAGGAAGCCTTGCGATTTGTTTTTGAATCGAAGAGCGATGTTTTTGTGAATCTTCAGCTGGAGTTGGAAAGTCTGTTGTATTTCAGGCTTTGCCTATTGTGTATTCTTGTGTGGATTCAACTCGTGAGAAGAACATTGTAATCGTTGTTTCGCCGCTGATTAACCTGATGAAGGACAAAGTCAGCCGCTTAAATTCACGTAGAATAAGCGCAATATCGCACTCAGTGATGTCAGGTCCGTGTTAGAGATCAGGGCAGTTGAAAATGGTAGAGTAGACAGGCTTAACACGACTCCCACTGTTTCGTGATGTGAGAAGAAAACAACCTAAAACATTTGCCAAACAAGATCATTATACAGCATCCTAGAATTTAATTCCAACACGGTAACCTGACGGTTACAAAACACTAACGCCTGTTGGATGCTAGTAATGCAACAAAATAATGGAGGTGCACTCTTCTAAGAAACTACAATAGCCTTGAAAGGACTCGGATATGAGACCTGCATAACCGTCCGTGATAAACATCATGAAAGATTATCCTGTAAGGTCACCACAGGCTAATAAACAAAAGATCACGGTAATAGAGAATCGAAGGCCACTGATCCGACCGATTCAATAGTTGCAACATAAATGAGCCAATAAACTTAAATAAAAATTGCCACAGAGGTAGCAAACACAACGGCATTAAGATTCTACTTAAAGGCTCCACTGAGAAAATAAATTATTCCGTTGAGCAGATCGAAGGCCATAATTCACTAAGAGGCTAACGTTTGCGGGCCTGCATGTTACTTTATACAAATGTAGCACAATAGAGAATCAACCAATTTGCTGAGAGAAATATACAGAGAACCACCTTTCATAGGAAAGGTAAACTCCAAGACATCTTTGTTAGAGCTAAACTCAGGTCACAGATATGTCACATCACGCGCGAAAGTGTCGTGCTTTGATGCATAAACGGACAGATCGACTTCAGTTGAACGCAGAATCAGTGAGTGAATGGCCACTGTACTTTTTCCAAACACCTTTATCTTTTCTTCACTGGAAACTTTTGCCTTGCAAAGCAAACAAACCTCGGAAGTTAAATCTTCTTCGGTGTTTCGATGCGCTCATAGCTCATTGCGAACAAATTCATGATTCTAAAATTATCACCGGCTCCCGCGGCGTCGCGCGTGTATGCAAGTATCATATTCTATCGGTGAATTTTAATGGTCAACAACAAAACAAAAGTTTTGACGTCACGGAAATCAATCTTTGACTCGAGTTCGCAGACGTTATTTTCGGCGGAACCAGTGACAGCCGGAAATACGTCTGCGTTCGCAGGCTAAATTTCAAGCTGCCGTGGTAACTTTTCCGGAAGTACTCTTGCTCGCGCAAGTTACAAGAACAGGAATGGGATGTTCTTCGAGCAAATACTGATTTCGATACAACTACTAGTTGCTCATTTACCAGCGGTTGCAACTATTGAATCGGTCGGATCAGTGGCCTTCGATTCTCTATTACCGTGACCTTTTGTTTATTAGCCTGTGGTGACCTTACAGGATAATCTTTCATGATGTTTATCACGGACGGTTATGCAGGTCTCATATCCGAGTCCTTTCAAGGCTATTGTAGTTTCTTAGAAGAGTGCACCTCCATTATTTTGTTGCATTACTAGCATCCAACAGGCGTTAGTGTTTTGTAACCGTCAGGTTACCGTGTTGGAATTAAATTCTAGGATGCTGTATAATGATCTTGTTTGGCAAATGTTTTAGGTTGTTTTCTTCTCACATCACGAAACAGTGGGAGTCGTGTTAAGCCTGTCTACTCTACCATTTTCAACTGCTCTGATCTCTAACACGGACCTGACATCACTGAGTGCGATATTGCGCTTATTCTACGTGAATTTAAGCGGCTGACTTTGTCCTTCATCAGGTTAATCAGCGGCGAAACAACGATTACAATGTTCTTCTCACGAGTTGGATCCACACAAGAATACACAATAGGCAAAGCCTGAAATACAACAGACTTTCCAACTCCAGCTGAAGATTCACAAAAACATCGCTCTTCGATTCAAAAACAAATCGCAAGGCTTCCTCTTGATGCTTATTGAGGCTATCAAACCCGAAAACTTTCCTGAACTCATCCTCTGCAATTTTTTAACACGCGTTTGCGAGAGCTCCACGCACGATCTCTGTGTGTTACCTCTTCAGATATGCAAGGTGAAATGTGATTGGTTTTTAAGCGCTGACGTCACGGAAATCGTTCTCGTGGCTCGAGTTCGCAGACGTTATTTTCGGCGGAGACAACCGACAGCCGGAAATACGTCTGCGTTCGCAGGCTACTTGAAATTGGTGTTGCGTAACAACGTGTGTAATATAAGACGCGGGCTCAGACCGTCAGCTATTGACCGAACAAGCGACTCAGAATCTTTGCCAGCTCATTCATTTGCCATGCCCTAATATTGCTTTGTCGTTTTATTTAAACAAACAACAAAAAGAAATATGGTATACAGGAAACAAGCTGTGTTCTTTTTGGCAATAATAATGTTAGTTAGGGTAGAATGCCTTACTTACCTTGACGAAAGAATCGTTAACTGCTATGGCGCAAGCCCGTGAAAGTCCGAAAAAAAAAAGATTTCTCGCAAAAATTTTAATCCCATCGGGAACTCTGGATTGTTTTCCCACTGCCCCATGTTTGTCGCATGATGTTCGTCCATCGATGTTGATGATGACCATGACTTTACTGGTTGGAATGTTGTCGAAGGTGGCTGATTAAACCGATCTGGGCGTGGAACTGTCTGTCTCAGATTGTGGATTTAAGGTTGCTTAGTGACTTGGTGGAGGAATTAGCAGCTCTTGCTTTCTGTACTGCCTGTTTGGGTTGTTTGCCCGCGGCATTCTATCGGATTAACAACGCGGATAATACCTCATCATTATTTTACCGAGCTTAACATTTGCCAGTGTTTCATTTCTGTTGTTTACCTATATATGCGTACTTATTTACTCGTTACTGTGTGTGTTTTTTACTTACTCTTCTGCAGTGGTATGTACTCCAATTGATTTTTATTTATCCTTAGTTATCTTCTCCCAACTAATTCGGTAAAACTATTCCATTCGTCAGGTCGCTCGAAGAAAGCTGAAGTGAACATCTCCACGGTTGGTGTTGATGTATGTGACTGGATCTATCCAAAGAAAACGGATTTTGCCTTTGGGCGGGCAGACAACAGAACAAGCATCAAATTCAGCACCTGGGACTTTGGTGACAGGTGAGGCTTGGGAGGGGAGGAGAGGGGGATAGAAGGGGAGGGGTGGGTGATGCTTGGGAACTTAGCCAAGCATCTTATCGTCAGTTCTGCTTTGGTAAAATGATAACTTTACTACTACACAATTTTGGGTGAAGATGACGAAGATGACGACTAGTGATTACCTCATTAAAAACCGTTTCGGTCGTTCACAGACAGCAGCAGTTTAGTCTATATTATTATATGTACCATGGCATAGAAAATACATCCAATCAGAATACAGGGAAGCCGCTGTATATTCGACGGTATCACATCCAACCTACTCATCATGCGCCGCGCTTATGTTGTTTTGATTGTGTTGATCGCTGTATTTTCCGTGGGTTCTTAACGCTCTCTCTTGGTATAACACTGAAATATCACGTGTATTTTCTTGGTGTACACACTCACCTATAAGCTTGTGTGTATAGTGAGAAAATGCTAGTGACTTTTGGGATATTCCATGTTAGTATATACCACACAAGTGAACAGTACTTCGCGCACGCTGATTGGCTAGCTCGGAGGTGATTATAGCCAAGCACTATTCACCTCCGAGAAGCCGAAGAAAAACAAATGGCTTTTGTCAGTATATTGCCACAAACAAAGTTTCTCTTTGGTCCGCTAGTTAATATTCATCTTGTGTGGTATATACTAAAACAATTATTCACATCAGTGCCTGTGAAAGTGGTGGATAATTGTTAAATATACCACTCGAAAGCATTGGATGACTAGGTAGTCTGCAGCGTGCGTTTCAACAGCCAATTTCGATCACAATAATCACATTATGTCTTCCAGCGAGAGTATTACGCAACACATCAGTGTTTCCTGTCTCATCGCTCACTGTACATCGCTATGTGGAAAGTCACAGATGGTGAACAAGGCGTGAATGAAATTGAACCATGGTTGCTCAACATCCAGGTTTGTTGTTACGATTCTTTATGAATGTCCTGTCACTTATGTTATCAGCAGTTCTTACAAGACGCCTTGCTTGTGTTTTTGTCTTTATTGTGCGAGAGCATTTCCAGTCGTAATGCACAAAGATAATTACATTTTACCGGTATACAGGGAATGGTTAAGATGGAGTACAGGGAGTGTTTCTTTTTTGCAGTACACACATTTTTTTTGATCAATACAGATATCATAACCTTATTGGTACTAATTTTCGCATCGCTTTAATTTCGCGATTTTCGCGATTTAAAAAAAATGGCGAACTTAAAACGACGCGATAAAAAATCTCCGTGAACTCTTATGTCGCGAAATTTAATGCCCTCTTATATTTCTTGTTTTCTCAAGTTGATGAAGAATCCCATATCTTCGTATTGTGTATAATGTGTAAAAGCTCTATGACATGCATACAGATGATAAAACAACATTGTAACCGTCGAATTTCACATCTGTGTTGCTTTGAACCTCTTCATCTGTATCGCTATTGTCATCTTTAAGTCCTTTCAGCTCCTTGCCGGTTTGTACAGTCATCGAGATGACCATCTCTCCCGGGTTCTTTGTAATTTGAAACGACAATCTGTTTATTCTTTTTAAGTAATGATCCGCGTAAAAACTAGGCAGGCAATTGGCAAAATCGATTAAGAGGTGGGAAAAAATAATTTTTAAATTCAATTAAATCGATGCATCTGATTGGCTGATATCGAAAAATCGTAGAAAAAAGCAATAAAAAAGTGACATCAACAAAATTTTTTTTTGATATGTGCCCCATCTCTCTAAAATCTATCTCCCGGTAAAATTTTAGCATTGTTCTATGCGCCAATCAAAAGTTAGCCTTTTGGCGCATCGAAATTTTGTTAGTTTAAGATATGTTAAATTTACAAATGCAACGAATTCAAATCCAAAATAAAAAGATATTCGAACGGATTCCAGTGTATCTACTTTTCAATTTGAAATTCAAATTTCAAGCTTTTTGCGTGTGGACCAATCACATACGTTGAATTTAATTTGATTCGAGTGATCAGCGCCGAAATAATAACTGCCGCTATTTCCACGGTCTATTGTTCTTTTGCCTAGTTCTTGCACGGATCATTACTTAAGTATTGCCTTGTCCCTATCGGATAGGTCCATTGTAGCTGTAACTTGTTCAGGAATTTCCAATCCTCCTTGCACAAGGGAAGATTTCTGTTTTTCTTGTCAATGACTTTAGCACATACAACCCCTCGTTGCTATGGTACACGATTTGGTTTCTGTAGTTTGGTTTTGTTATGAGTTGATGATTTTCAGCGATAAGAAGTGTAAAATAACAATAAAATTTTGTGTTTTTTTTTCTCATTTTCCCGAAAATTAATTTTCTAAGAAAATAATTGTGCATCCAAATTACGAAAATAAAGACACGCGAAATATGCCGACCTTTTTTCGCGAAATTAATGGCCCGCGAAGTTAGTACCAATAAGGTACACTTGTTAAGACGCCACATAAAATTATTTCAGACTTAGGGCCAGCACACCAAGTACTAAATCCCTAAACACCGAAATATATCAAGGCATACCCGCGGAGCTCTCTTAGAAAGCTATGCCTACAATGATCAAATCTAAAAGGAAACCCTGTGCTTAATTTCTAATCTAACCTTATGTTGGGATGTTCCAGGCTGTTTTGTGTCGAAGGGTTTGACAACTGAAGGGATTTCATTTTTGGTGGCGTGCCCATTCTGAATCTGACCCTGTTTGTTTTAACAGGCCCGTGCTCCAGATTCTACAGTTATTATTGTAGGAACACACTACGACATGCTAGAAGCCGACAAACGATCAGATTACCTCACAAACTTGAGGACTATGATATCAGATAATTACATCGCCACTGAGTTCGGCGGAGGAGTCCAGAACACACGGGAACGAGGCTTACCCAAAGTGATGGCCATGATCGAGGTCAGCTGTAAGACTGGGTACCATATCCGGGAATTACGACAACTGATCTACAATACGTCATTTGAGATCAAAGAGAAAGGTATCAAAGGTCCCACTTGTGTATAGCTGGTATGCTTCTTTTGGGAAAAAGAACTTTTCTGTGGGGGCAGCAGAAACAAAAATAAAGAACAGAGCAACACTAGAAAGAGGCACGTCATTCGACGTACGAGATTAAGACTTCGCTAAGGATGATTTATCAGAGAAAAGTTTTTCCCGGCATTATTTTTGAATTACCTCGTTAGGACAGGGTCAACTCTAATAACTCATAAATAAATTTGGAGCTACGCTAATGGATTGGGCCGCCACGAAGCTCTTCGGAACGTCTCACAGGATTGGTTGAGAAGGGGAGATACAAACAATGGCAACAATGAACCCCAGCCTTAAAACAATAGAGCTTCATGCTAACAAGATCCAATGAAATTAGAGGTTCTAGAGAGCTTCGTGACAACAGAATGGATTATAGCTCAACCAATCAGATCGTTGATTTTCCATTAGTATTGTCGGCCGGGTATACTAGTAGATTTCTGCTTATGGAAGCTGGTGTTGCAGAAATGAACACACTTTTTAATGGCGCTGAAACGCTCTACTAAATTGAATTAAACACATATACCCGTATTTCTATTAAACAATTAGATTATAAGCTCGAGATTTCTATCGCCGCGTGATAGATGACTTGGGCTCGTAGAAATCGAGAGCAAGTAATCTAATTGTTTCAGTAGAATTCTTACTAAAATTTACTTGAAATAACAGTTTTCAATTATCTGTCGACGTATTGTTAAACTTAACGCCGTGAAAAGATCGCTCGCTCTGAATTGTCATGCCAGTAAAATTAAAGTTGTGTTCGCGCGCGCATCAGTCTTTTTGGTCAATAATTTCACCTTTTTAAAAAGTCGAGAAACCGTAAATGCCGTTCGTTTAGTATTCTCAGGAATTTTGATTATCCATTTGCATTAAAACTTTTCTTCAAAACTTTGGATAAACTAAGAAAACGTCACCATTTCGTAGACGACCTCCAGCCACTGCACACTAATGGCTGATAGTGTGCAATGGCTCAGCCAATCAGATTACAGCATTTGCATTAGTATACTAGTAGAATTCTGCTAAAACTGATTAGTATAAATTTACCGTAGTCTATTGTGAATCCGTGAATTTGATTGGCTATATTACCGTTTTCTACCTGCTGATAGAAGACAGTTACGCATCAGTGCACATCACGCATCACGTTTGAACCTGATGTAACATAATAAAACAGATATTTTCTACGCGCTACTCGACATTTTTCCTTTTTTTGCAATGAGACTACGGTAAATTTATACTAAAACAATTAGACTACTCGCCCTCGTTTTCTACGAGCGATAGTTAACTCGGCTGCGCCTCGTTGACTATCTGCTCGTAGAAAACTCGGGCTCGTAGTCTAATTGTTAAATAGATGACGAGTAGCGTGGCCAATCAGAGAACGGCATTCGTGACAGAACTCTAGTAGATTTGTACTAAAATAAGTTAGTCATGGACCGTGCAACCGCTTACAACTGTCCACTGACTCGACTTTACCTCTCTCGCTCAACAGGAAGTCGTCTGCCTCTGCTGAAAACTCCCATTCCCGCTAGTTACATCGCAGTTGAGGAGGCTGTTAGCGTTATTCGTGAGAGATGTTACCGTGACGATCAGACTCCTGTCCTCAGGTCCGAACAATTCAGGTATTGCTGTCATTGTTGTTGTTTTTACATACTGGCTTACACTCTTTGCACACACAGCTATAAAGTGATGCAATGATTTTCAGCTTCGGACATCATATGACTGTGACATCGTAATAACTCTCTTTTAGGCCTCGTCCACACTACGCTGGAGGAATTTCAAAACGGAGATTTCAATCTGAAATCGCAACAATCATCAGCCATTTTGAAATTGTGTTTGAGGAAAACTCGGTCAGGGAAATCACGTGATTATCGTGACGTCATCGTTGTCCAAAAGCTTTCGTTCTAAAATGTTTTCCGTCCACACGAATACGGAAAAGCCATTTTTTCAAATTCCAACGGTTTGAAAAGCGTTATTGGAATGCTCTGTTTTCGTGACGGATTAGTATGGACGGTGGGCCTAACCGCAGAAATAAGGCTGCGTTTTCAAATTTCCCCGGCCGTAGTGTTGACACAGCCTTAGACCAAGCCCATTCATTACTCGGACGTTTTTTGGGTCCGTCACGCAATCTTCCTTGGAAGGAGTGCGTGACAAACCATAAGAACGGATTAAGAGGAGACTAACTAAGACCTTATCAGTTGCTCAAGGTGACAAGTAAACAAGTCCATGTCGAAAAGCCCATTCTTTTGTTGTCTGGTTGTGTTTCTTTGATAGCGCTGCGGTCGAAGCCGAGCTTGCGCGACAAAAGGTTCATTTGAGGGGACCAGAGGAGCTGCAACAGGCAACAAGATTCCTACATGACAATGGTACGGAAAATATTACAATAAACAAGTAAGCACACAGGTTTTCATAACCCGATGAAAACACATCAGCCACATGACAAGGGCTCGAAAGTTATTTGAACCTGAATCACAGATGACAGTACGTAAAGTTTTTTTAGAGGCTGGTTGTCGCGGTGGCCCCATGCTTAGTTCGTAGGACTCCAGGTGGAGAGGTCTGGACTTATTGTCATTACATTAGCACCTATAAACCTATCTACAATAGTTGATTTTGTTGCCATGGAGCTAATGGAACTTCTAGCTTTATCTTTCTATTTTCCCCGTTATCGTTCAAATGTTTTTATCGCCTTGTGTCGCAGGTGTGCTGTTGCATTATGACGACCCACTGTTGCGTGACTTGTACTTCTTGGACCCTCAGTGGTTGTGTGACATGTTGGCGCACGTTGTCACCGTCAGGGAAGTCAACCCACACATCAACAATGGTAAGAGGCAATTGTCTGAACACGTTTTTAGGCAGGGACATTTCTTTTTAACATAACCCATATTTTAGGCACTCCGGGGGAAGGATGTGATCGGGGGTGGTTATCCAATGTAGGTCTCGGATTTTTGTAGCACAAAATTTAATCCTCATCGTCTTACTGCGTTTCAGGTGTGATGAAGCGTTCCGACTTATCTCAAATATTTCGTAGTGAGCGCTTCCCAGCGAATCTTATGAGCCAGTACATCAACCTGTTAAGCAAGTTTGAAGTGGCGTTGCCATGGAGCGCGGAGTTCCTACTTGTCCCCTCCCTACTCCCAGACAGTCAGCAAGAGACCAACCAACCCGTGGCAGCTGGGGTCAGTTCTGCAGTGGCTCAGGCAATGAACACGACTGCATACACCAAAGGCAAGGTTCTTCGAAGACAGTATGTCATGTCATATGTGCCCAGCGGATTCTGGCCAAGACTTATCACTAGGTGAGCGATAGAGGAGAAACGGTGATTAGCTAAATAAAAATCAATTGGAGTACATACCACTGCAGAAAGAGTAAGTAAAAAACACACAAGTAACGAGTAAATAAGTACGCATATATAGGTAAACAAACAGAAATGAAACACTGGCAAATGTTAAGCTCGGTAAAATAATGATGAGGTATTATCCGCGTTGTTAATCAGATAGAATGCCGCGGGCAAACAACCAAACAGGCAGTACAGAAAGCAAGAGCTGCTAATTCCTCCACCAGTCACTAAGCAACCTTAAATCCACAATCTGAGACAGGACAGTTTCCACGCCAGATCGGTTTAATCAGCCACCTTCGACAACATTCCAACCAGTAAAGTCATGGTCATCATCAACATCGATGGACGAACATCATGCGGACAAACATGGGGCAGTGGGAAACAATCCAGAGTTCCCGAGGGATTAAAATTTTTGCGAGAAATCTTTTTTTTTTTCGGACTTTCACGGGCTTTGCGCCATAGCAGTTAACGATTCTTTCGTCAAGGTAAGTTAAGGCATTCTACCCTAACTAACATTATTATTGCCAAAAAGAACACAGCTTGTTTCCTGTATACCATATTTCTTTTTGTTGTTTGTTTAAATAAAACGACAAAGCAATATAGGGCATGGCAAATGAATGAGCTGGCAAAGATTCTGAGTCGCTTGTTCGGTCAATAGCTGACGGTCTGAGCCCGCGTCTTATATTACACACGTTGTTACGCAACACAATTTCAAGTAGCCTGCGAACGCAGACGTATTTCTGGCTGTCGGTTGTCTCCGCCGAAAATAACGTCTGCGAACTCGAGCCACGAGAAACGATTTCCGTGACGTCATCGCTTAAAAACCAATCACATTTCACCTTGCATATCTGAAGAGGTAATACACAGAGATCGTGCGTAGAGTTCCTCGCAAACGCGTGTTAAAAAATTGCAGAGGATGAGTTCAGGAAAGTTTTCAGGTTGATAGCTTCAATAAGCATCAAGAGGAAGCCGTGCGATTTGTTTTTGAATCGAAGAGCGATGTTTTTTGAATCTTCAGCTGGAGTTGGAAAGTCTGTTGTATTTCAGGCTTTTGCCTATTGTGTATTCTTGTGTGGATTCAACTCGTGAGAAGAACATTGTAATCGTTGTTTCGCCGCTGGTTAACCTGATGAAGGACAAAGTCAGCCGCTTAAATTTCACGTAGAATAAGCGCAATATCGCACTCAGTGATGTCAGGTCCCGTGTTAGAGAGCAGAGCAGTTGAAAATGGTAGAGTAGACAGGCTTGACACGACTCCCACTGTTTCGTGATGTGAGAAGAAAACAACCTAAAACATTTGCCAACAAGATCATTATACAGCATCCTAGAATTTATGAGTTATTAGAGTTGACCCTGTCCTAACGAGGTAATTCAAAAATAATGCCGGAAAAACTTTTCTCTGATAAATCATCCTTAGCGAAGTCTTAATCTCGTACGTCGAATGACGTGCCTCTTTCTAGTGTTGCTCTGTTCTTTATTTTTGTTTCTGCTGCCCCCACAGAAAAGTTCTTTTTCCCCAAAAGAAGCATACCAGCTATACACAAGTGGGACCTTTGATACCTTTCTCTTTGATCTCAAATGACGTATTGTAGATCAGTTGTCGTAATTCCCGGATATGGTACCCAGTCTTACAGCTGACCTCGATCATGGCCATCACTTTGGTAAGCCTCGTTCCCGTGTGTTCTGGACTCCTCCGCCGAACTCAGTGGCGATGTAATTATCTGATATCATGAGTCCTCAAGTTTGTGAGGTAATCTGATCGTTTGTCGGCTTCTAGCATGTCGTAGTGTGTTCCTACAATAATAACTGTAGAATCTGGAGGCACGGGCCTGTTAAAACAAACAGGGTCAGATTCAGATGGGCACGCCACCAAAAATGAAATCCCTTCAGTTGTCAAACCCTTCGACACAAAACAGCCTGGAACATCCCAACATAAGGTTAGATTAGAAATTAAGCACAGGGTTTCCTTTTAGATTTGATCATTGTAGGCATAGCTTTCTAAGAGAGCTCCGCGGGTATGCCTTGATATATTTCGGTGTTTAGGGATTTAGTACTTGGTGTGCTGGCCCTAAGTCTGAAATAATTTTATGTGGCGTCTTAACAAGTGTACCTTATTGGTACTAACTTCGCGGGCCATTAATTTCGCGAAAAAAGGTCGGCATATTTCGCGTGTCTTTATTTTCGTAATTTGGATGCACAATTATTTTCTTAGAAAATTAATTTTCGGGAAAATGAGAAAAAAAAAACACAAAATTTTATTGTTATTTTACACTTCTTATCGCTGAAATCATCACTCATAACAAACCAAACTACAGAAACCAAATCGTGTACCATAGCAACGAGGGGTTGTTGTGCTAAAGTCCCATTGACAAGAAAAACAGAGAAATCTCCCTTGTGCATGGAGGGTTGGAAATTCCTGAACATGTTACCGCTAACATGGCCCTATTCCGATTAGGGACAGAGGCAATAACTTAAGTAATGATCCGCTGTAAAAAACTAGGGCAGGCAAATTGGCACAATCGATTAAGAAGGTGGGTAAAAATAATTTTTACATTCAATTAAATCGGGATGCATCTGCTTTGCTGGATATCGAAAATCGTAGAAAAAAGTCAATAAAGAAGTGACAATCAACAAAATTTGTTTTTTTTGCATATGGCCCCCATCTCTCTAAAAATCTATCTCCCGGTAAAATTGTTGCATTGTTCTATGGCGCCAAATCAAAAGTAGCCTATTTGGCGCATACGAAATTTTTGTTAGTTTTTACAGAATATGTTTTAAAATTTAACAAATGCAACGAATTCAAATACCACAAAATAAAGATATTCGAAACGGATTCTCCAGTGGTATCATACTTTTTTTTCAATTTGAAATCCCAAATTGCAAGCTTTTCTGCGTGTGGGACCAATCACATGACGTTGAATTTAATTTGATTTCGAGTGAATCAGCGCCTGGGGAGTAATAACTGCTGGCCGCTATTTCCACGGTCCTATTTGTTCTTTTGCACTAGTCTTGCATCGGATCATTACTTACTCTATTGCCTTGGTCCCTATCGGATAGGTCCATTGTAGCTGTTTA
>JAHPZR010034442.1:0-11760 GCA_019787425.1 Platygyra sinensis
TTTTTCTCTAGCTTGTCTTTCTTCTCTTTCAAATATACTTAACATGCAGCCAACGCCAATTTATCTCTCACATGACAGTGACCAACTCGAAAGCTCATTAGCTACTTTGGTCACTGTACACGATTAAATAGTGTTTCTTTTCTGGTTAACTTTTGTCTGTATTTTTTTATTTCTATATAATTGTAAACTATGTTATATTAAGTTGTATCACGTTTGTAAACAGTGTAAAATAATAAAAACTTGAACTTGAAAAACTTGAATGCGTTAGAAGGAATAGTGTGTTTTGACCTTTGTGCCACTTTTTGTCTGGATCCCTAAAATTTCGCAGTTTAAGTAACCCGAAAACTTTGTTTCAGTTATTTGAAGAAGAAATCATGTTTTTCCACTGGATTAACTTGATGTTACTCAATGCCATGTACCGAGGGGCTATATTTCCCTCTCAGTTCTGCCATTTTTTGTTTGCCGAAATG
The DNA here is from genome assembly GCA_019787425.1 of Platygyra sinensis. Lineage (NCBI taxonomy): Eukaryota > Metazoa > Cnidaria > Anthozoa > Scleractinia > Merulinidae > Platygyra > Platygyra sinensis. Next base: position 471 of record JAHPZR010034442.1, read on the forward strand.
AGTGAAATATTGAAAAAAATCGCCTAAAAATTAAGTTTAAGATGAAATCGGACAAATAACATTTTTGACAGTCTGTGAATGCTTGGGTTGCACTTGATGTCATGATTTTCTAAAATCCAAAACTAAAGAGCCACCATAGCTATTATTTTCATCAGGCATGGAAGTGGCTAAAATCTCTGAGCAACTTTTCAGCTCAATAAGTTGCATCGCCTAAAACCAGGCATATTTTGATTTCAGAGTCATGGAGGTGGGTAGCAGAAAGCTATGAACGTGTTGTCGAAAAATATCTAGACTCTCTACTTATCTCGCGATTTGTCGCCCTTTTAGAAGTTAAAGCATTAGGAAAAGTGTTTATTTAAATGTTAGGTTGATCAGTTCAGTTAATCAGGGGCCTAGATATCCAAAGTGAGTTCCAGATGTTTACAATATTTTCAGGCCGCCATGTTGGTGTTGGAGGTACACCAACATGGCGTCTCCATACTAGGCTCTGTAAATTTGTGCAAATTATTTCGACAAATATTTAAAGTTTGGGAAGACGTACAGTTCTTGGAGAAGTGTCTTCTATATTTATCTCCTATAACATGATGATTTCTTGACTTTATGCACTGAATGGCTTTCGGTTTTTTTTTTTTTTGTTTTTTTTTTTTAATTGCGTGACAATGCAACCCAAGAATATGTTATGCATCAGTCAATTGAAACCTCGGTCCCCCGAGCCCCGGGACATAGCGAGGGTTTAACCGCTTGGCCAAAGCCGAGATTTAACGCTGGGGGTGCGGGGCCGGTGGAGTTAAATAAAAAAGTCTGTAAACCGGGGCCGTGAGGCGGCGATTTAACAGCACGTGCGATCACCGGAAGAGGCCACAACAGCCGAGATTTAACACGAAGGACTAGTGACAGACCATTGGAAAAGTGATGGGGGAGGGCGGGGGTGGAATTACCAAGGGAAAGTGACTGAAAATCATAGCCCTCTTGATTTGTTTGCAATATAATTAAGCAAGCACATGCCGAGTTTTGAAAGCCTTGACATATAGGACTTATGCCACAACTGACATGTATATTAAACATGACGATTGCTACAACTGTAGATAGCAAACAGATGCAACAACGTGACTGATATGGCCAAACGGGAGATCTATCGGATTGATCTCTGGCTGTAGCGCGCTGCCGTAAATAATACAGCATGGACCTTGTCTGGAAGTTAAGAACTCGAATCGCAGACTGCAAACGTGAAGATAAGGACAAGATCACCGGCGATTTTCCTGGGTTTGTGGTTCGCGGTATTGGTTCAGTCCGGTGTTCAGATGTCCCCGCTATACGGGCCTTTTCACAGAGTTACTGACCCCGGGGGGTAATAAGGCATCTTTTTAAAACACTGGGTAAATGTTAAATTCCCCGCTATGTCCTGGGGCTCGAGGGGAAGGTCGTGGTTTCAACTGACAGATGTATTAAGAGATGGTCAGATTTACCGTTTTGTTTATTTAATGTAAGCGAAGCTGAAATAATGCGTTATGTGGACCTCGTGAAACTGATGTGAGAGCCGTCAAACAATGTACCATATGGGCCGGGCTGTTCAAAGCTCTTGTCTCTTGGTCGATAATTTTTATTTCAGCTTGGTAACTTGTTGACGTGTTCTGTTTATATTGTTTTCCTTGCAGTTTTTAGCTTTAGTAATCTCAAACTACACCAAACGATCAAGGTGAAAATCATTTTTAAACAATAAAGAATAATCATATACAGGCAAAAACTAACGATAAAAGAGTTCGACGCTTCGGCGACATCTTGGCGCCATTGTCAAGGGAAACTAAATTAAATATGCGATTTTCAAGAGTAACCAAGAATCCAGAGTCATCAATTTGCATAAGTAAGTTAGACAAAGACCTTAGCTGAAGTTAACGTTTAACCCTGGGTCAGTAACGTTAACCGGCTTTCGGACCTGATCTTCAAGCTTTAGTTCCGAGCTCTGAACAAGTTTTCTTAGTCCTAATCTTAGTGCGGGCGCTTTTTTCCAATCCTAAACGTGAAAAGTTGCCATGTCACAGAGATGGCCGTACTCTCATCTGAATATTATTCTAGTAATTAGAAATCGAAATTAATTTTCTTAGATAAGAACATGCAGCTAGAAGTTATTCTTAACGTAGCCAAACTGACATTTGATTTTTTGTTTGGAGAACAAAACAGTTTTATTTGTTTAAAAACACGTAAGAAAAACAACATGCAAAAGATGCTGGGTAACAAGTGTTCATTTCACTGATAATGTTATAGATATGTGATCATTTAGCCTAAAATGTTGCACTTGTAATAGCTTGACATTGTTGAACAACACCAATAGTTAACAATTATTCACCGAAGTGGAGGTAAATATCCACTACTATTCACCAACACTGAGGTGAATAATTGTTTTAGTATATACCACACAAGCTGAATAACTACCGACGAAAGCCATTTTGTTTTTCTTCGGCTGCTCGGAGGTGAATAGTACTTGGCTAATCACCTCCGAGCTAGCCAATCAGCGCGCGCGAAAAGTACTATTCACTTGTGTGGTATATACTAAAGTATTTTGTCTCCACTCCACAACAAATAACAACACAGCGCCACTGACTGAAATAAGTTTATTGGGACGGCCTGCCGAGAACCAGGGAATCTGGGTAGGAACTAAGAGGCTCAAGCTCCAAGCGATTTGAAGCCCATCCAACGAAGGCTTTACAAAACTGAACATGGCAAAAAATTGGGTGACATTTGCTTCAGATTTTCCTTTTCGTCCCCAGGCCCCCGAAAAACGACACGAAAATCGCAGAAAAAAACAGCAAAATTTTGAGCGTAAGTTTAAATTTCGCTCTATTTAAAGTTACTTTTTTTTAAGATGTACGGTTGGATTTAAAAAAATGTAGCTATCCTTCCATCTAGAAATATTAAAACTCGATAGAAGCCGTGACCGATCCGTGACGAAATCCCGCCCGCGGTCAATCGCCTTATGTGTTTGTCAAGATGTACGGTCAGATTTGGAAAGCCTGGAATCTAGTGCTTATTTTGATATCAAGTTCACAAAGATTGGATAGAAAAAGTCCATCTAAATCGGCCAATTACTTCGAGGTTATTTAATGTAGCATTCGAAAACTGCATACGGCTTGCAGTTGGCATTTTGCTTCGCTGTGCCCTATTTGGGACTCGTTTTTACCTCAATTCATGGCAAAACGTACACAAAGAACCTAGGGATATTCGAACACATTCTTGGACAAGGTTGGTGAAGGTCCAAGCTTTCAATGGCCGAGTAAGTTTCACTTTTAAGGCTAACAATACTGAGACGAGTCATGGAGTTCGTGATGTTGTTGTCACGTTTCTGCTGGATGACTCTTTCGAGCTGTTTTATTCGCGTGTTTATTCTCCGAGCTACAAACTTTAATTATATGTTGTTTCTCTTCAACATAATAAGCAATTGCAAATCACGTTCATTTGTATTGTTTAGCTATCAAATAAAGAAACCTTGAGCAAGTGTATCGCTCGTGAGGCCAATTTTTTGGCATGTAGAACAGCCGATCCTTCCAGACTAGATGCATAGTACCTAAAAATGAAAGAACTAAACAAAGAAAAAATAAATAAACGAAACGAAACGAAAAGAACGCGGTTCTGTTATACCCGGTTTTATATACCCCTACATTTCTACTCATGATGCCCCGGCCTGGAACCCAGACCCTTGTTGTATCTCTTGCCGCCGGACCAAATTAGTTGTTTCAGCTTTACTCGCAAGCTCACTCGTCAGAAATAACATTTTCGCTCCATTGCTTGTCAAGTGACCAGTTATTCACTAAAAGCTTTGTATCCTGTTTAAAGCGGAAAAAAATAGAATTTTTCAATTTCTTGGGATACGGTCTTTCCTCCATCAACTATGGTCTTCCTGTATAGTGTTTTAAATTTTGCGAAATTTGCATAAAATCCGCTCAATGATAGGAAATACGTCATGTGAAAATATTACAAATTCATAAAATCTATTTTAACTGTTTATGTTTATGTTGTGTGTCATTAGTTAAAGTGGTACTATGATCAAATTTTTACCCCTTGATATTTTAGGTGTATCACATAGAAGTCCACGAAAGAATCAAAACGCCGTTTACCGTTTGCAAATACACTCAACCCAATATTATCTCAAGTACATAACTTGGGAGCTATCTTGGCCAATTTGCGACACAGATTATTGAAACTTGGCAGGCTAATAGTTCTATAGGAAACACACCCGTAGCTATAAAAATTATGTTCCCATGGCAACTCACTCTGTCCCAGTCCCCACCCACTTAAATTCAATATGTTAGTGATTTTAAGCTCGAAAAACGCTAAACAGGGCCACAAACTGTAGCTAACATATTTATATGCCTGCTGGATCATACATACGAGGCACCATTTGTAAATATGAAAACAGAACGCTGAAAGAGGCCAGAAATCCCTTTAATATTGGGGAGGTCTGGAACCCAGTATGTTGCCATGGTAACAAAACTTTTAAGCTCATATTGTGTTGCACCTTTAGAAGAACCTTACTGCAAAGAATCTTACATTTCTGTTAAAAATTGGCCGAGATATCTTTTTTCATCATATTTGATTAAAATTTGGTTGAGTATATGACGTCATCACTTGGCTAATTTGCATATTTTAAAAACTTGAATATCTCTGGAACGAAAAGAGATATTTGAAAAAAAGTAAACGGCATTTTTCTTCCCATACAGACTACTTGTTTATGTTTTTAAATGGCTTCAATACGAAACATGCGATTTTCGTCATAGTACCACTTTAACTCGCTGTTATCATTTTCGTTTCACAACAACAAGTTATCATAGGAACAGCATGACCTGCTTAAAACCCCCTAAATTTCAGCTTTAGAAGCCTATAATTCAAAAACAGCAGCGTGGTTTTTTTTTTTATATATATATTTTCAAAATCAGACGCAGTCTTTTTTCAAAAGAATCTGTATATCGTGTTCAGAGCCACTTTCGATTTTCAAAAACTTAAGGTGGCTCTAAACCCTGTGATTCTAATGACCAAGCATATTTTTGATACCAAGATTGTAGCATGAAGTGATAGAGAGTGGTGATAACGATCCATTAAAATTTTTAAGTGCTGAAAACTGTTTTGAGCCACCATAAGGGTGTTAGACTTCGAAATGCTTCTGAGAACAAATACACAACACGAAAAAGTGAAATATAGTACAATGAAAAAAGGAAATAAAAAACTGTAACAGCCATATAACAGTTTTGTTCAGAGCAATGTATCTTGGAACTCTTTTGGGACAATGGATTATTTTACTGGAACAGACTCCGACCAAACAAAACTTTGATAAAATGTAATTCTTTTTACAACAGGTTCAGCAAAACCAGGAGACAAAATGGCAACTGCAGCAAGGACGAAGCCACCAATATCACATGACAAACAAAAGGGCAAACAAATAAGATATAAAGACATATTGAGGAGAAGCAGAGAGACGCTAGTGAAAGACACGGAACAGGATGTTTTAGTACCGATAGGTAGGACACGATGGTAAAATGCCGAGGCAGCTGATAGGCCTGTATTTTACCATCGTGTCCTACCTATCGGTACTAAAACATCCTGTTCCGTGTCTTTCACTAGCGTCTCTCTGCTTCTCCTCAATATGTCTTTATATCTTATTTGTTTGCCCTTTTGTTTGTCATGTGATATTGGTGGCTTCGTCCTTGCTGCAGTTGCCATTTTGTCTCCTGGTTTTGCTGAACCTGTTGTAAAAAGAATTACATTTTATCAAAGTTTTGTTTGGTCGGAGTCTGTTCCAGTAAAATAATCCATTGTCCCAAAAGAGTTCCAAGATACATTGCTCTGAACAAAACTGTTATATGGCTGTTACAGTTTTTTATTTCCTTTTTTCATTGTACTATATTTCACTTTTTCGTGTTGTGTATTTGTTCTCAGAAGCATTTCGAAGTCTAACACCCTTATGGTGGCTCAAAACAGTTTTCAGCACTTAAAAATTTTAATGGATCGTTATCACCACTCTCTATCACTTCATGCTACAATCTTGGTATCAAAAATATGCTTGGTCATTAGAATCACAGGGTTTAGAGCCACCTTAAGTTTTTGAAAATCGAAAGTGGCTCTGAACACGATATACAGATTCTTTTGAAAAAAGACTGCGTCTGATTTTGAAAATATATATATAAAAAAAAAAACCACGCTGCTGTTTTTGAATTATAGGCTTCTAAAGCTGAAATTTAGGGGGTTTTAAGCAGGTCATGCTGTTCCTATGATAACTTGTTGTTGTGAAACGAAAATGATAACAGCGAGTTAAAGTGGTACTATGACGAAAATCGCATGTTTCGTATTGAAGCCATTTAAAAACATAAACAAGTAGTCTGTATGGGAAGAAAAATGCCGTTTACTTTTTTTCAAATATCTCTTTTCGTTCCAGAGATATTCAAGTTTTTAAAATATGCAAATTAGCCAAGTGATGACGTCATATACTCAACCAAATTTTAATCAAATATGATGAAAAAAGATATCTCGGCCAATTTTTAACAGAAATGTAAGATTCTTTGCAGTAAGGTTCTTCTAAAGGTGCAACACAATATGAGCTTAAAAGTTTTGTTACCATGGCAACATACTGGGTTCCAGACCTCCCCAATATTAAAGGGATTTCTGGCCTCTTTCAGCGTTCTGTTTTCATATTTACAAATGGTGCCTCGTATGTATGATCCAGCAGGCATATAAATATGTTAGCTACAGTTTGTGGCCCTGTTTAGCGTTTTTCGAGCTTAAAATCACTAACATATTGAATTTAAGTGGGTGGGGACTGGGACAGAGTGAGTTGCCATGGGAACATAATTTTTATAGCTACGGGTGTGTTTCCTATAGAACTATTAGCCTGCCAAGTTTCAATAATCTGTGTCGCAAATTGGCCAAGATAGCTCCCAAGTTATGTACTTGAGATAATATTGGGTTGAGTGTATTTGCAAACGGTAAACGGCGTTTTGATTCTTTCGTGGACTTCTATGTGATACACCTAAAATATCAAGGGGTAAAAATTTGATCATAGTACCACTTTAACTAATGACACACAACATAAACATAAACAGTTAAAATAGATTTTATGAATTTGTAATATTTTCACATGACGTATTTCCTATCATTGAGCGGATTTTATGCAAATTTCGCAAAATTTAAAACACTATACAGGAAGACCATAGTTGATGGAGGAAAGACCGTATCCCAAGAAATTGAAAAATTCTATTTTTTTCCGCTTTAAACAGGATACAAAGCTTTTAGTGAATAACTGGTCACTTGACAAGCAATGGAGCGAAAATGTTATTTCTGACGAGTGAGCTTGCGAGTAAAGCTGAAACAACTAATTTGGTCCGGCGGCAAGAGATACAACAAGGGTCTGGGTTCCAGGCCGGGGCATCATGAGTAGAAATGTAGGGGTATATAAAACCGGGTATAACAGAACCGCGTTCTTTTCGTTTCGTTTCGTTTATTTATTTTTTCTTTGTTTAGTTCTTTCATTTTTAGGTACTATGCATCTAGTCTGGAAGGATCGGCTGTTCTACATGCCAAAAAATTGGCCTCACGAGCGATACACTTGCTCAAGGTTTCTTTATTTGATAGCTAAACAATACAAATGAACGTGATTTGCAATTGCTTATTATGTTGAAGAGAAACAACATATAATTAAAGTTTGTAGCTCGGAGAATAAACACGCGAATAAAACAGCTCGAAAGAGTCATCCAGCAGAAACGTGACAACAACATCACGAACTCCATGACTCGTCTCAGTATTGTTAGCCTTAAAAGTGAAACTTACTCGGCCATTGAAAGCTTGGACCTTCACCAACCTTGTCCAAGAATGTGTTCGAATATCCCTAGGTTCTTTGTGTACGTTTTGCCATGAATTGAGGTAAAAACGAGTCCCAAATAGGGCACAGCGAAGCAAAATGCCAACTGCAAGCCGTATGCAGTTTTCGAATGCTACATTAAATAACCTCGAAGTAATTGGCCGATTTAGATGGACTTTTTCTATCCAATCTTTGTGAACTTGATATCAAAATAAGCACTAGATTCCAGGCTTTCCAAATCTGACCGTACATCTTGACAAACACATAAGGCGATTGACCGCGGGCGGGATTTCGTCACGGATCGGTCACGGCTTCTATCGAGTTTTAATATTTCTAGATGGAAGGATAGCTACATTTTTTTAAATCCAACCGTACATCTTAAAAAAAAGTAACTTTAAATAGAGCGAAATTTAAACTTACGCTCAAAATTTTGCTGTTTTTTTCTGCGATTTTCGTGTCGTTTTTCGGGGGCCTGGGGACGAAAAGGAAAATCTGAAGCAAATGTCACCCAATTTTTTGCCATGTTCAGTTTTGTAAAGCCTTCGTTGGATGGGCTTCAAATCGCTTGGAGCTTGAGCCTCTTAGTTCCTACCCAGATTCCCTGGTTCTCGGCAGGCCGTCCCAATAAACTTATTTCAGTCAGTGGCGCTGTGTTGTTATTTGTTGTGGAGTGGAGACAAAATACTTTAGTATATACCACACAAGTGAATAGTACTTTTCGCGCGCGCTGATTGGCTAGCTCGGAGGTGATTAGCCAAGTACTATTCACCTCCGAGCAGCCGAAGAAAAACAAAATGGCTTTCGTCGGTAGTTATTCAGCTTGTGTGGTATATACTAAAACAATTATTCACCTCAGTGTTGGTGAATAGTAGTGGATATTTACCTCCACTTCGGTGAATAATTGTTAACTATTGGTGTTGTTCAACAATGTCAAGCTATTACAAGTGCAACATTTTAGGCTAAATGATCACATATCTATAACATTATCAGTGAAATGAACACTTGTTACCCAGCATCTTTTGCATGTTGTTTTTCTTACGTGTTTTTAAACAAATAAAACTGTTTTGTTCTCCAAACAAAAAATCAAATGTCAGTTTGGCTACGTTAAGAATAACTTCTAGCTGCATGTTCTTATCTAAGAAAATTAATTTCGATTTCTAATTACTAGAATAATATTCAGATGAGAGTACGGCCATCTCTGTGACATGGCAACTTTTCACGTTTAGGATTGGAAAAAAGCGCCCGCACTAAGATTAGGACTAAGAAAACTTGTTCAGAGCTCGGAACTAAAGCTTGAAGATCAGGTCCGAAAGCCGGTTAACGTTACTGACCCAGGGTTAAACGTTAACTTCAGCTAAGGTCTTTGTCTAACTTACTTATGCAAATTGATGACTCTGGATTCTTGGTTACTCTTGAAAATCGCATATTTAATTTAGTTTCCCTTGACAATGGCGCCAAGATGTCGCCGAAGCGTCGAACTCTTTTATCGTTAGTTTTTGCCTGTATATGATTATTCTTTATTGTTTAAAAATGATTTTCACCTTGATCGTTTGGTGTAGTTTGAGATTACTAAAGCTAAAAACTGCAAGGAAAACAATATAAACAGAACACGTCAACAAGTTACCAAGCTGAAATAAAAATTATCGACCAAGAGACAAGAGCTTTGAACAGCCCGGCCCATATGGTACATTGTTTGACGGCTCTCACATCAGTTTCACGAGGTCCACATAACGCATTATTTCAGCTTCGCTTACATTAAATAAACAAAACGGTAAATCTGACCATCTCTTAATACATCTGTCAGTTGAAACCACGACCTTCCCCTCGAGCCCCAGGACATAGCGGGGAATTTAACATTTACCCAGTGTTTTAAAAAGATGCCTTATTACCCCCCGGGGTCAGTAACTCTGTGAAAAGGCCCGTATAGCGGGGACATCTGAACACCGGACTGAACCAATACCGCGAACCACAAACCCAGGAAAATCGCCGGTGATCTTGTCCTTATCTTCACGTTTGCAGTCTGCGATTCGAGTTCTTAACTTCCAGACAAGGTCCATGCTGTATTATTTACGGCAGCGCGCTACAGCCAGAGATCAATCCGATAGATCTCCCGTTTGGCCATATCAGTCACGTTGTTGCATCTGTTTGCTATCTACAGTTGTAGCAATCGTCATGTTTAATATACATGTCAGTTGTGGCATAAGTCCTATATGTCAAGGCTTTCAAAACTCGGCATGTGCTTGCTTAATTATATTGCAAACAAATCAAGAGGGCTATGATTTTCAGTCACTTTCCCTTGGTAATTCCCCCCCGCCCTCCCCATCACTTTTCCAATGGTCTGTCACTTAGTCCTTCGTGTTAAATCTCGGCTGTTGTGGCCTCTTCCGGTGATCGCACGTGCTGTTAAATCGCCGCCTCACGGCCCCGGTTTACAGACTTTTTTATTTTAACTCCACCGGCCCCGCACCCCCAGCGTTAAATCTCGGCTTTGGCCAAGCGGTTAAACCCTCGCTATGTCCCGGGGCTCGGGGGACCGAGGTTTCAATTGACTGATGCATAACATATTCTTGGGTTGCATTGTCACGCAATTAAAAAAAAAAAACAAAACAAAAAAAAAACCGAAAGCCATTCAGTGCATAAAGTCAAGAAATCATCATGTTATAGGAGATAAATATAGAAGACACTTCTCCAAGAACTGTACGTCTTCCCAAACTTTAAATATTTGTCGAAATAATTTGCACAAATTTACAGAGCCTAGTATGGAGACGCCATGTTGGTGTACCTCCAACACCAACATGGCGGCCTGAAAATATTGTAAACATCTGGCACTCACTTTGGATATCTAGGCCCCTGATTAACTGAACTGATCAACCTAACATTTAAATAAACACTTTTCCTAATGCTTTAACTTCTAAAAGGACGACAAATCGCGAGATAAGTAGAGAGTCTAGATATTTTTCGACAACACGTTCATAGCTTTCTGCTACCCACCTCCATGACTCTGAAATTAAAATATGCCTGGTTTTAGGCGATGCAACTTATTGAGCTGAAAAGTTGCTCAGAGATTTTAGCCACTTCCATGCCTGATGAAAATAATAGCTACGGTGGCTCTTTAGTTTTGGATTTTAGAAAATCATGACATCACGAGCAACCCAAGCATTCACAGACTGTCAAAAATGTTATTTCTCCGATTTCATCGTAAACTTAATTTTTGGGCGATTTTTTTCAATATTTCACTCATTTCGGCAAACAAAAAATGGCAGAACTGAGAGGGAAATATAGCCCCTCGGTACATGGCATTGAGTAACATCAAGTTAATCCAGTGGAAAAACATGATTTCTTCTTCAAATAACTGAAACAAAGTTTTCGGGTTACTTAAACTGCGAAATTTTAGGGATCCAGACAAAAAGTGGCACAAAGGTCAAAACACACTATTCCTTCTAACGCATT